>RJWJ010015034.1:0-36873 GCA_004363605.1 Indri indri | reverse complement strand
GGCCGGGCTCTAGAAAGCCCACCCACCAGGAGGCAGGGCGCAGGGAGAGCCTGGAGGCAGGCCCAGAAGCACCAGGATGTGGCCGTGGCCTGGCTGTGGACAAAGGAGAGCTGAGGAAGGGGTGAAAACAGCATCCCCCCAGTGGGGACATCAGACGTGAATAAGCAGAGGGGAGGAGCCTTCCAGGCTGAGAAACAGAGGAGCAAAGTCCTGGAGGTGGGAAGGGCCCTGCGTGCTCAGGGAAGAGAGAGAAGCCAGATACGGAGGGAAGCAGGGGTGAGAGGTGGCTACTCGGATTCCAGACTAAGGAGTTAACTTTATCTGGGGGCAATAGGGAGCTACTGTAGGTTTTGGAGGAAGGGAGTGACATGGCATGGCTTCTGTTTAACCCAGTAAGCGGGACTGGTAGGGGAGGAGGCAGAGAAGTAGGCCCTGCAGCGGACATGGAGCAGAGGGTGGACGGGGAAGTGACACAGGCTTCTGCTGAGACAACAGCATGGTCAGGCTGGAGGAAGCTGGGGACAGAGACTGGAGCAGCAAGGTGCCAAGCGTGTCAGGCCAGAGGTTCCCGGGGTCCCGTGGGAATCGAAGCGGTGGGGCAGAGCGAGCCCCTGCTGTCGGGGCAGGCAGGAGACAGAGGCGCCCGGGCACACCCCCAGGAACCGACACTCCCCAGCTGGGCCGGGCTGAGGACGAGCGGACAGCCAGGGCCCCGAAGCCAAGGAAGGGGAGACAGCCGGCAACACAAAGGCCACCACTGGCCTGGACGAGGAGCCGTGGAGGCGATCACGGGTGCCAGAAGGGTCAGAGGGCACGGATGGCACTGCCGAAAAACTCGCCTCTGGGATGCTGACGGGGGTCTGGGGGCCCCTAGAAGCAGAGCCTGACACGGATGCTGCGTTCTCAGGAGCGAGGGAACCACCATGTCCCTCACCCGAACTCTTGGGGTCCCAAATAAAGTCCAAGCTCCCACCCATCTGTCCAGGCACAGGACGACCCGCACGGTGAGGCGGCCAGGATTGCCAGCAGGGGCGACAGGCGCCTGGATCAGCTCATCGTGTCCAAACCAAGTGACCGCGGGAGACCTCGCAACCCCCGGGGGCCGTGGAGCCCAGAGTCTCAGGCTGAGGGCCGGGCAGGCAGGTGGGCGCCTGGCACAAAGCCGGCACCCGTGCCGGTGCCCTGCCCACGGGGTGGATGGGACGGCCCCGCCCTCCGTGCTGGCACCTGGAGGGAGGGAGCTGCACTTGGGTGGTGGGCCCCAGGGAGGGGGCGGTGCCACCCACAGGCTGCTCACCACAAAGGGGCCCCCAGGGGCTTTCCCCTGCGCCACCCCTGCCAGCGTTCCAAGCCCTGGCCCGGGTCCCGGCAGCTGCGGCCTGTTCAGCGGGCCCAGGCTCCTCGGCCCCGTGGATCAGAAAGACGGGTTGTGCCCTCGGGCTGGGCACCCCTGCACGCCTGGCGCTGTGCCCAAGCTGTCACTCCCCCGACCCTCACGACGGCCTGGAGGGCAGGTCCCGTCACTATCCCCACCCTCGTGCATTCCACAGCTGTTTACCGAGCATTGCTGCACACAGGCATGGGGACCCAGATGAGGACCTGCTGGCTCAGAGCTCACGTCACAAATGAGGAAACTGAGGCCCTGTGCAGCCCTGAGGGACGTGCCCAAGGTCACACGGCTGGATTCAGATCCAGGTCAGGCTCCAAAACTCACTTTTTGATTTTTTAAGAGACAGAGTCTTGCTCTGTGGCCCAGGGTGGAGGGCAGCGGTGCAACCATGGCTCACAGCAGCCTCAAACTCCTGGGCTCTAGCGATCCTCCCACCTCAGCCTCAGGTGCACCTCAGGTGCACGCTACTGCGCCCAGCTAATTTTTCTTATTTTTTGTAGAGACAGGGTCTCACTATGTTGCCCAAGCTGGTCTCAAACTCCTGGCTTCAAGCCATCCTCTTGCCTTGGCCTCCCAAAGTGTTGAGATTACAAGGAGGAGCCGTCATGGCCTGCCCAAACTCACTTTTTTATTTAAGCTCTTCTCTGGGCATTGGTCCCCTAAGCTGTAAAATGGGCACGATGAGGCCTATCCCCAGGGTTGTGAGGACAGAGAGGGGGGTGAGTGGCCCCCAGGACTGTGCACAGTCAGCAGGGCTCCTGCCACCCCCACACGACATGTTTGGGAGGCGGCGGGGTGCCCAGCCCGACCCACAGCAGCGCCCACCCCGCCCTCCAGCCGTCAGATTCACCGAAGCTCCATGCGTCCTGCTGTCCCCGCTGCCTGGAAGACGTTCCCCTCACGGGAGCATGACAACCGCCACGTAGCACTTCCTGGGGGCCAGGCACCGTTCTCATCGAGCCCCCAACAACCTCGTGCAGGAAATACTACTTTTATTCCTATTTCCCAGGTACGGAACGGAGGCACAGAGACGAAGCAACGTGCCTGAGTCCACGGAGCCGCTGAGCAGAGCGGGGAGTGTCCCTCACCCTGCAGGGTCAGGTCCACGTCAGGCCCGGCCTGGCCCCACAGCCCAGAGCAAGGACCCCCGTGGTGCACGTGGCTGGCTCCTGCCGCGGCCCCCTCTGCCCCAGACGCGCAGTGTCCCTGAGGGCTGGGCCGAGCATACGAAGGGCCGGGGGACGGCTGCTGAGGGCAAAGAAATTGGCCACCAGGAGGCCGTCAGTCGGCAGGCGGGTGTCCCAGCCCAGGCCCTGGCCCCAGTGGCCCAGAGGCGCCCTTACCTACTCGGAGCTCTTGCCCAAAGACGGTCCTCTCGCCGAGGGCGGAGCAGTTCCAGCGCCCGAAGCGGAACTGGTGCTGGCACTCGTTGATGCCCATCTGCGCCCCCTCCCCGACCACAATGATGGCATCGGGCCGGCTCTGGCAGATGGCGCGCTGCCGCGGGGCCAAGCCAGGGATCTTGTTGCAGATGATGTTGGCTCCCAGGGCCACCACGGACGACAGCGCTCTGCGGAGGCAGGGAGAGGAGACACAGGCCGTGAGACCGGGTAGTGCGGCGCCCTCCCCCACCGCTCTCCCCCAGCTCAGCCTCTCAGCCCCCAGCCTCAAACCAAGCTCTGCCCAGCAGGGAACACTCCGATCCCCGCCCTCAAGGGGCCATTTTCCATCAACCCACACTCGTGGTCCCAGTGGGAGAAGGCACACACCCGACTCCCTCAGCCTCGGGACGCAAGAACCACGGAACCACAAGTCCCACAGATGTGGGAACCACGGCTCCCAAGCCTCTGAGTCAGACACGCAGACCCTTCAGGGCAGAGAGCATCACCTGAGATCCGACAGCCATCGATCCCGGACGGTCTCCGAGCAGCAAACCCCATCTCCCAAGTGACCAGGTCTCCCATCACCCGCAGGTCCTCTGACACCCCCTCCCCAGGCCCAGCAGGCCGGGAGCCAAGCCCACCAGTGCTGACTCCAGCTCTAGCCCCGTGTGACTTGGGGAAGGTACTCCCCCGTAAGCCTCGGTTTCCACATCCATGAAACGGGTATAAGACACCTGCTGTCCCCCCCACCACACAGGCTCAGATGACCACGGGGAGGAAGGCTGCACGCTAAGGGACGGCTGTGCGGCTTTCACTCCTTTCAGGGTGATGGGGTGCACTCAGGATGAAACAGCACCCACAGTGCGCCAGGCGCCACGGATAACTGCACGTCCCCCTCGGTCCCCTGAGGCTGCCTCCTTCGTACTCCCCTGGCAACTTCCAGCCAGGAAGCCACATGCCAAGCTCACCCTCGACTTGAGGTGTTATCAGCGAGATTGTTTGTTTGTTTAATGAGGTGAAATTCACATAACATACAATAGCCATTTTAAAGTGCACCGTTCCGTGGCATCAGCATCTCAGTGTTGTGCAACCTCCACCTCGAGTTCCAAGATATTTTCACCACCCCAAAAGGAAACTCTGTCCCTGTTAGAGTCACTCCCCGTTCTCCCCCTGCCCCAGCCCTGGCAACCACCAATCTGCTTCCTGTTCCTACAGATTTGCTTATTCTAGACATGTCGTATGGAAGGACCCAGACAATGTGACCTTTTGTGTCTGGCTTCCTTCATTTAGCAAAATGCTTTCAAGGGTCACCATGATGTGGCTCATGTCAGTGCTTCATTCCTTTTTATGGCTGAATAATATTCCATTGTGTGGACAGAAACATTGTGTTCAGCCACTCATCGCTCGTGGACATCTAGGCTATTGTGACTGCTGGGAGTCACGCGGCTATGCACACGCATGCACAGGTTTTTGTTTGAGGACCTGTTTTCAATCTTTTCGGCATAGACCTGGGGTGGAACTGCTGGGTCATACGGTGATTCTTTAACTTTCTGAGGAGTTGCCAACTGCTCTCCAAAGTAGCTGCACCAATTGTTTGGCTAGAAGCACCCACAGAAGGGACAGCCAGCTGGAAGGAGGGGACGGCCACTCTCAGGCAAACCTCAGGCAGCATTTGGGTTCAAAACAGCAGACCAGGCCTGCTTGGGGTGGGGGCGAAACGTGGGAGCAGGGGCCAGCAGGGGCTCCCCAAAGCTGACGCTCGAGGCTCTGGGCCTAGTGCGGTGCGGCCCTGCCTCTACCCACGGCAGGCCGGCCCCTTTCTCAAGAGAAACAGGCCAGTGTTTTTCCAGGGCAGCCGAGCACCCAAAGCCAGCTGGAAAGTCCCCGTGTGGCCTGAGCCCACAGCACGTGCTGCAGCCGGGCGCCCCGGCCGACACTCAATCCCTACGGCCCGCCCGGCCCGCCCGCTAATCTGGCCAAGACCTCCCTGGGTCTCCCATGGGCACAATGGGCAGAAACACCCCGGGCTGGCGTTGAGGAAGAGCATCTGGACGGGTGGGGCTGGGAGCGGGCTGGAATCTGGGGAATTCAGCCCAGAGTAATTGTAGATCCTCGGAAAACCGAGCTGGGGAAATGAGATGGATGGGAACCCTGCGGGGCACCAGCCTCCACAGAGGGCAGAGCCCTGTGGGTCCTGGACCTAAAGGACGCTCCCCAGGCCCAGATTCTTCCAGCGGGCTCGGGGCTGCCAAGCCCCAACTGCCCACAGTCGGAGCCCCTGCTGGGGGCAGGAGCCTAACAAACTGGGCCTCACTGGGACTCGTGTGACTTGGGATGGATCCTAGGGGCAGGAGTAGATTGTGGCACTGGCCACAGCCCTGGTTTCTCGCCTCCAGACAGACCCCCAACACCAAGCCCACTGGCGGCCCGATCTGATCCATGGCTCCCCATTGCCTGTGAGACAATCCAAGCTCCTCTGCCTAGAATTAGAGGCCCCCTTGGCCTCCGACAGCCCCTCCTCTTCCTGCGCCCGCAGACCCCCCTTCGGCTGGCATCCTCCACCTGCCCGCCAGGCCCAAGCGAAAGCCCACTGCGCTCAAACCCCTCGGCCCCAGCACGGAGGAGACACACAGTGGGCACTCGCTTTGCAAGCGCAAAACCCGTCCCAAGGTCCCACAGCTATGTTTCCACCCGGCTTCCCCACTGGACAGCGCCACATCTGAGCTCCATCCGGCCCCCAGGGCTGCGTGGGGCGGCCATCCCGAGTGTCTCAGGAAAGGATGAACGAGAAAACAAAAGAGCGAATGCTCGAGAATCAAGGGCGAAAGAAGTCCTGCAACTCAGCAGCAAAAAGACAAACAACCCGATTTTAAAGCAGGCAAAGGGCTTTGTATAGACGCTTCTCCAGAAGAGATACGCAGACGGCCAACGAGCTCGTGGAAGATGCTCAAGCTCACTGCTCACCAGGAGAGTGCAGCTCAAAGCCACAGCGAGAGACCGTGTCACACCCCAGGACGGCTGTGGTAAAACAGCAGCAGCAGAAAGTAACAAGGGTCGAGGACGTGGAGAAACTGGAACCCACGTACACTGCTGGCAGGGAATTAAAACGGTGCAGCCACCGTGGACAACAGCTCGGCAGTTCTTCGCTAAGTCAAACTCGGAGTTGCCCAGCAGGTTCAGCCCTTGGTGTATATCCGAAGCAATTGAAGACGGCTGTTTGAACAAGAACTCGAACGCAAATATTCATGATAATCGAGGGGTAGAAACAAACCCAAGTGTCCATCGACAGACGAATGCATAAGCCAGGTGCAGTCTGGCACAAACGGAGTATCATTTGGCCACAAAAAGGGAGGAAGCCCTGATTCCCGCTGCCACGTGCAGGAACCTCAAAAGCACTGTGCTCAGCGAAAGACGCCAGACACCACGACCATGCAGCGCATGATTCCATTCGTGCGAACTCTCCAGAACAGGCAAATCCACAGAGACAGAAAACAGAACAGGGGCCGCAGGAGCTGGGGGGAGGGACAGGGAGTGACCGCCCAGCAGGGGTGGAATTTCCAGCGGGGGCGAGGAACAAGCCACGGAACTAGACAGGTGGCAGTCACGCAGCATTGTGAATGGGCTAAATGCCACTGAACCGTACGCTATAAAATGGTTAAAGTGGGAAATTTTATTTTATATGTACTTTAACCACAATATTGCATAATTACATCTACACACAGGACTGCCCCACACCCCCCAGTGTAGTGTGGGCCCCGGGGGAAGGGGACCAGAGGGCCGTGGTCCTGTATGCTCACCAGGACGTGTGGGGCTGGTGGGGCAGGGACTGGGCCCCGGCCACGCCCCCGAGTGCACAGGGTGGAGGTGAAGCAAAGGCAGCAGGGAGCACTGACGCGCAAATACCCAGATGTGGCTGACAACTCGGAAATAACGTCAACATTGTCTCCCTTGCTATGTGGGGCGGTTTCCACTGGCCGATACCCGAGGGCCAAGTCCGGGCAACGTGGATCTTCGGAGACTCGCTTAATCCTCACCGCACGAGGTACGCTGCGCTGTCCCCATTTTGCAGGTGGGGGCGCGGGACTGGGAGGCTGGGGGACTGCCTGGGGCCGCACGGCCAGGCTCGGGCCAGTCTCTGCTTCCAGAACGCAGGTGGAGGCAGCATTGTGGATCAGGGAGCCACGCGCCGTACGTGCCCGGCACACCCCGGGGACGGCCTGTGCAGGCACAGGGCCCCTTCTTACTCTCCAAACAGCCCAAGCCCTTCCCTGGTCAAACCCTTCAGGCTGCGGGTTAATTCGTTCCGGGTCCACAGGCCTCCCCCACCCTCCTTGTCACCGTCCAGTCTGACCACTGCCCTCCCGCCTGGAGGGGAAGGCTGCAGACGAGGCGGGGGTGCGGTGGAAACACAGAGTGTCTAAATAAGTGGCGCTGTGCGGGGGCCACGCAGGCGGCAGGAGCAGGGCACTGAGGCCACCGGTGCTCGGAGTGAGGGCCCTGTGGGGTGGGCCCTGTTTCACCCCAAAGTGGGAAACCCTCTGGGCCGGCATTGTGGCCCTCAGCTGCCTGCCCCGGTGCCCCGAGGGGTTGGCCAGGGAGGCCCTGAGTGGCCGTGAGCACAGAGGAGCTGGGCAGGGGCGTTTCAGGTGCTGACTTTCTCGGTGGAAAATTCTACTCTGATCGGGGCCTCAGGACACAGGCAAGATGCCAGGAGGGTGGGCCAAGCTGCAAGTCTGGAAACTCTCCTTGCCCTACCCAGGCCAGTGCCCTGCAGGGTGTTCGCAGCAGAAGCGTTCATTCCTTAGACAAGAAGCCCCTGCTTGTCCCCCAGGGACTGTGGACAAGGCCCTCTGGCTCAGGCCAGCGTCCAGCAGAGGGCTGGGAGTGACAGATTCACCGAGATGGGCCCTGGCTCTGTGCAAGGTGGGCTGCCACTGGAGGAGGGGAATGTCCTGCTAGCTGCTGAGCAGCCCCGAGGGGAGGGGGCTGCCTCTAGGATGAGGGGCTGGAGTGGAGTCAGGGGCAGGTGAGGACGATGAGAGCAGAGGTGGTCAGGAGCAAGTCCTTTGCTGTGGCATTAGCCAGGCACCCGGCCACTTCCCCCCGCCCCCCACAGACTTGAGGCAGGGGCAGGACCCCAAGTCTGCCTCTTCCTAACTGTGAGACCTCAGGCAAGTTTCTTAAGCTCGCCATGCCTCAGTTTCCTCCTCTATAAAATGGGGGTGATCATAGCCCTGACACACCCCGGAGCCATTGGAAGCACATGGTGTAGAGTCCACGGCACGTGGCAGTTGGCCTGCAGTGAGATGTAACCCACATGGCCATTGTTTACCCTGAGGCTGGAGACTGGGACACACAACTGACCTCATTCATCGGACGCACAGTCTCTGAGCCCCCAGGATCCAGCCTCCTTCTGGGCATCAGGGACCAGCTGGGTCTATCGGGGCCCCAATGCTTAGACGGGCGGCTCTGCAGCCAGTGGGTGTCCACGTCAGCCACTGCATCCACCACTGCTGGGTCCCCTCCTGGATCGGCTTCCCCCTTCTGACTCAGCAACCCCACTGTGGCGTCTGGGCACCCAAGAGAAAGGAGCGCTCACGGTCTCCAAAGGACATGCACGCGGTCTGCAGCACAAGCCGGGAACAGCAACTGAGGTGTCCGTCAACCGGGATGGAGAAAGTGCGCTGCATTCTGGGTGACATGCACAGCAATGAAAAAGAACGATCCGCTTGCACGCGTCAGCACGGATGAGTCTCACAGAGAAGAGAGCGTGGATTCTGCCACTATACAACGCTGTAGGACAAGTGACCTCATCTTCGAGCTGGAAATCGGAACAGAGCTACCCTGGGGTGGGAGGCACTGACTGGGCAGGGCAGAGGGAGCCCATCGACATGCTGGAATGTTCTTCGTCCCAAGGCGGGTGCTGGTTACATGGGTGCACACACACATAAAATGCATCGAGCTGTCCGCTTGAGATTTGTTCTTTGTTCTACCTCAGCACAAAATAAAATACTGCAATACACACCTTCACTGACAACGGAGCTGCCAAAATAGGCAAGAATAAAAACTCCAAGTGTCCTCACAATAATTAGAATAAAGAAAGCACACTTAAAAAATGAAATGTCAGCATGAAAAATCATTCCCGTGTGCCTTGTCTGTGTGTGCCTGGCCTGGGGTGGCGCTAACCCTCTGTGGCAGGGGCTTGCGGGGGCCCCTGGGGGCTGGCCTGAGCCAGAACACCTGCAGGGCTCCCCCACCCCACCTTGGACTCAGTCCGCAGATGCCACCAGCCTGTGCCCACCAGCCAGCCTGTGCCCACCGGGCCCTCAGCCTTTGTGGAGCCCGAATGCGGGGGACAGGCTGCCTTGGCAGCTCCCAGGCAGTGACAGGTGGGGACAGGACCCTGGGGCTGCGGGGTGGAGGGAGCTCGTGGCCCTTGGTGGGGTGCCCTCCTGCTCTCTGCCTGTGCCCCACCTAGCACTCAACTCAGGGCCAGAGGGCAGAGCTGCCCACCCACCTGCCCTCCTTCCACCCAGAGAAGCTGGGCCCACCAGCAGGGCCAGGAGGGGACGGAGCTCTGGGCTGCAGCCACTCTGGCTGAGACCCTCGAAGTGCCAGGCCCCAGCCCTGCCAAGGTCCAGCCTGCGGGGCTCCCCCTCCAGCATCCTCAGGAAGCATGGGGGTGACCTGTCATTGCACAGCCGGGGACCCTGAGCCCAGGTGGGGGCAGCATCTCACCTGTGCCCAGGATTGGAGCCATCCTGTCCTCTCCCTGTCTCTGTGTAGGACACCACTGCTTCATTCAGGGGGTAACCCCCATCCAAAGCCTGCCCCAGCAGGTAAGAGTCTAACCTAAATCCCTCATGCTGTTGGGGTTTTCAGCGGCTGGAGGCAGAATGAGCACCTACTGTGTGCTGGACTGGGCTTAGAGTCCCTTTAGGGTTGCTATTTCAAAGCCTGGGGGGTGGGCCAAGTGCTATAATAATGATAATTATTATTACTGTTATTGTCTCAGAATAGGAATCAGAGGTCCAGGAAGGTTTGGCGCCTGCCCCGTAGCTGAGGGAGGCTGGAGAGAGCAGGGGCTGGAGTCCACGCCTCCTGCTCCTGGCTGGTCAGTGCCTTGTCATCAACCCGTCCCTGACCCTCAAAGGGGGTGGGCAGGGCGTGGCCACTCGTCTACCTGGAGAGCCACCTCCCCTGTAAGTCCCTAGGGGAGGCTGCATTTGGGGCCAGGCTGTGGGGGGGGCGGTGGGCCTGCCCTGAGGGGCTGTTGAAGAAGGAAGCCACCCCCATGCCCCAAGCTGGGAGGAGTCTCTCAGGCTACAGGCGAGTCACGGACCCTCCCCACACAGGCCCAAGCCCCCCTCTCTGGCTCCAGGACTGCAGGAAGCCTGCCTTGTTCCCCATGATGCCCTGTGCCTGGTGCACGGCGGACCCTCAGCCACACCTGCCGGGGGGCGGGGCTGAACGAATGACGCACAAGCAAACGCGCGCTGGGCACACGCGTGGAGCCGGTCAGACACGGGGAGACACCCTCCCCGGGGCAGTGACGGGACAGCAGGCCCTGCTCCTGCAGACGGGGACAAGGTAGCTGGGACGCCCTCAGCGGGGCTGGGGCTGAGGGTGGACGGGGCGTGGGCCGCTGGGGTGACTGCGGCGTGTCCCCTTGTCACTCAGACTGTGTGTCACGGGTCAGTCCAAACCAGCCAGCATCCCCACCTCACCTGAGGCTGAGAAATGTCAGCTGTCCATGGCGAGGCCTGGCACTTGAAATTGGGGTGGGGGTGAGGTGATGGGGATTATGGGGTGAAGCCACCCCAAAGTACCCCTCGCTAGGGCACTGGCTCCCCACCAGGCAGGAGAAGCCGTGCTTTCCTGCTGGCTGCACTACATGAGGGAACTTCCTCTCTGACCCAGAGGAAATTCTGGCATCTTGAAGGCCACAGGGCTTAAGAAGACAGCCATGGATGCGGCCTCATGTCCCGAGAAGGCCACAGGGGCCAGGCACCTCCACCTCAGCACCCTGTTTCTCCTAGAAGTTCTCCAACAAATGGCCCCACAAACCACAGCCCAGGATGCAGATGCCCCAGCCAAGGGCAGACAGCCCACACAGTGGGGACCCCACCTGGCCGGGCCCCTGCTCTCCCCTCTCTCTGGACTGAGCCCCAGCTCCCAAAACGGGGCCCCAGGCAGTTCTGACGCAGCCGCCTCCACCCCCAGGTTTCTGCGCTGGAGCAGCCTCAGCCGCTGAGAGAACCGCAGAACACTGGGAATGTCCCCAGGGCAAGGACCAGGGCAGGACAGCACTCTGTGGGGAGGACACAGGCTCCGAGTACTTCCTGGAACCCAGAGTGAGCCTGCCCCAGCACTGACACCCCCAATGCCCCAGAGCTACTGGAGCCAGGAGCAGGCACCCTGGAGACATGTGCCCCCAAGCTAGCATGCACCCCGTGAAAAACGCATCGGTGAGTAGGAGGGGCTCCCACGGGCACACCCCACTCTGCCCCTGGGGCTGCCCATGTGGCAGCCTGGCCTGGCCCCGGCCTGCTCCTCAGCCCAACTCCATAGGACTGTGGCCCCTCAGCCTGCCCGAGCCCCTCCTAACCCCCAGCCGGGCTGCTCCTCGCTGGCCGCTAGGCCAGTGGCCCCAGGCGCAGCCCTCATCCCTCACTCTTACCCTCCTGACCTGCCCTGCCTACAAACCTGCAATCTCTCCATGGCAGAGACCTCTCCTCAAGGAGGCCTCCCCATCCACTGGCCCCCTCTGGGAGCCCCAGGACTCTGTGCCTGACCCCTTGGGCTTGGGTCAGTGTCTGCCCACCCCACCAGCTACAGACTCCCCAGGGCAGGGCTCCCCAACACTGCCCAGCACCTGGCCAGGCCTAAGCGGTCCTCAGATGAGAGCTGCCTCCACAGCTGGGGAGCATGGGCACCCCTGACCTAGCTTCCTGGGAGGTGGGGACAGGCTGGCCAGCCTGGGCCAGAGCCCGCCTCCTCCCAGCCCGGCCCAGCCCCAGCTCTGGCCCTGCTGCCCAGCTGCCCTGAGCGCCTCCAGCCCACGCTCCTGGCCCGGGGCACTTTGTGATTCTTCCTTCTCGGGCATCCTCCAGCAAAATATGCGAAGAATGTTCTAATTATCTGCGATCAGCCAGGGAGGCGGGCCTGGGTCCACTCGTCCAGGAAGTAACTCGGCAGATACCCAGGAGGGCAGCGTCTGGCCCCCACGCCCACCCAGGCCGAGTCTCCGCCAGCCTCTCCCTCAGGTGGGCAGGGGTTGGCCCGGAACTTTCCAGCTACACACAGCTCTTCTCTGGTCATGGAGTCCAGCAGGGCTCCGTGGGGCAGAGTGTGGGGCCGGGGCTAGTGGTGGCCTCAGTGTTTCTGCCCGTCAAATGGGGTAAGAATGTCTGCCGGGTCTGCGGTCATCCTGCAGCCCCCAGACCCCCCACAGGTGGCAGATTGGCCAGAACAGAGCTCGGCCCTCACCTGCCCACGACGCCTGACCTCCCAACATGAGCTACCGGTCTGCTCAGAGAAGCCGGAGAGGACAGTGCCAGAGCTGGGCGCCAGCAGGGTCCCCAGAGCCCTCGTCCGCGGGATGGATAGGCGAGAATGGAACAGAAGGGGTCAGAGCTCAACACAGCCGGTGCCAGGGGCCTGGTGGCACTCAGGCCGCCTGTCCTTCTCTGGTCTTCCTGGAATCCACTCATCTTTCCTCTGCTGGCCCAGCTTGGTGGGGGGCGTGGGCTTGGGCCAGAGGCTTGGCCACTTCCACATCCCCGGGCTTCCCAAAGCTGTTCTGAGCCTCAGTTTTCTCATCTGGAAATAAGGGCCAATCGGCCCTCCTTTGGCAAATGGCCACTCCCCTCCCCCAGCACAGATGCCAAGAACCTGGACCCAGGTGAGGCCCAGGAGCGGGTATCAGAGGGCAGGTCTGATAGCAGCAACCCCGGCCACCTGGCCCATCCCTTCACTTGCCCACCCCTGCCCCCACACACACACCTGTGGCAGAAGGACAGGCCAAAGACCCCCTTCCTGAGCAGTGGCCACTCTGTGATGGCCCCTGGGACGCTTCCCCACCCTGTCCCATTCATGCCCGCAGTGGTTCTGCAGGGTGGGCTTTGCCAGCCTGACCTTGCCGATGATGAAACCAAGGCTGAGAGTGCCCAGAGGGAGCTGCGGCGGGGCAGGGAGGAGGCCTCCCGAGAGGGGACTCGGAGAGGAGGGCCTGGAGGCAGACAGCCTGGGAGAGCGGAGGGCTGATGCACCAGGGCCCAGCTGGGGCACGAGGCCATCCCTCTCCCCTCCCTGCCCAGGCCTCAGTTTCCCATCTGTGTAGTGAGGGACGGAGGCAGTCTAGATACCTGCAGCTGTATCCTAAAGAGGGATGCTGCGGTTTGGAATCCTGTGTTCAAGTTCTGCTCAGCTGCTGACTCTCACTGACCTCCCTGGGCCTCGGTTTGCCCGTCTGTCGGGGGCACAAAGCCCTGCTCGTGGGTGGGGCCTCCTGCAGGCTGCCCTTCTGCCGTGCGGAGCCCTGCCTGCCGAAATCTTTCCAGGCCACTGCCCCGCTCAGTTCGCTGCCCGCAGTGTTCCCGGGAAAGAGAGCGCGGCGTCTGCTCTCTCGCTCGTACCCCAGGCAGGCAGCTGCCCTCCCACCCTCCCTACATAGCTGGCATTCCTGGCCTGGCATCCTGGGACCCCACCCTGGAGAGAAACTGGGCTGCCTGGGAGAAAGCGGGCAGAGGGGCAGGGGCCTGGGCAGGGCTGAGGCCACTGGAGGTGGGCAAGCCACAGCCAGGGGGTCCTCCGCACCCCCCGCTGGCACAAGGAGCCCATGGCTAAGGAGACCAAGGGCGCTGGAGCCCCCACATCTGCTAAATCTGTTAAATCAGAGCCTCGCCCAGTCATTGTGAGGGTGCTGACCTCCGACCTCAGAACCTCTACTGGCACGCAGGGCCCATTGTGACACACCTGAGTTCTGGCCACACTAGACCAGCTCATCCCTCTCCAGGGGCTCCCTGCCAGCAGCCAGGCATGATTGCAGACCCAGTGTGGTGCCTCGTCCTCCACGAAGCCCCCCAGGTCTCTCAGTTCTCCCCTCCCCGCTCCCAGCTAAATCAATCTGTGCTGGCTCCTGAGGAGGCCACCGGGGTCCAGACGCAGCGACACCCTCCCCTGGGTCTCACCCTGACCCTTCTCTGCCTCCCATGGTACATCAACGCCCAGAGGTGCCATGGCACCGAGGCCGCACAGCGAGTGAGGCCCAAGCAGGGATGAGACCCTCACCCCCAGCCCTGGCCTTGGCCCTGATGCCCCAGATCTGTCGGACGCGGGGGCGTCTTGCAGGTCTGGGTGACCAGGATGCCAACCTGAAACCTCAGGACAGATGGATGGGCGGACAGGCGGGCGGAACAGGGGGGAGGGAGCTGGCAGGCCCCGCTGGCTCACGGCCAGGCTGGGAGTCTGGACACTTCGTGGCTGGGCTAGCGCCTCGGCCTTCCTGGCCACTCTGGACGGGGTCTGAGCGACAGGTTTGGGGGCCGAGCCCCCTCGGGTAGCGGACAGTGAGCCACCACCTCTCTGCAGCCTGCAAGGCAGGGCTCAGAGCCTGACCCAGGGACCGAGCCTGAGGCCTTCACCTCCACTTCCGGCTCTGCCTCCTCCCGCTCCCATCCTCCCCTGCAGGAGTCTCCACCTCCACCTCAGGTAGGGCAGCAGGGGGAAGCCAGGGCTCAGCTCTGGGCCCGCGACCAGCCTCTGCACCACCGCGCTGCTGCTCAGGCGGGCCGGGGCCACAGGAGGACGTCCCTAACACAGAGTCATCACATGCACGCCCTGCCTCGCCCCAGAGATGCTGGAAAAGACGCAAAGGAGCGTGGGGTGGGGAACCAGGTGCCACAACACCTGCCGAAATCTTTCCAGGCCACTGCCCCGCTCAGCTCGCTGCCCACGGTGTTCCCGGGGAAGAGAGCGCAGCTCTCCACACGGCTGGAGAGCCAGGCTCTGAGGGAGGACAGGGGCCCGGGGCCCTCAGCCCAGCACCAGCATCAACCAATCTGACACTGAACAATGGCAGCCCCAGCCTGGCATTCCCAGGGGCTGTGTCCCTGTGGTCCCCGTGCCCTGTGTCCCTGTGCCCTCGGAGCTACTGCAGGCGGAGAGAGACTGGAGCCCAGAGCTGCGCACCCCCTGCCACCCCCAGGCACACTCCTGAGCACCCTGCGTGGGCTAGTCCCTGGCACCTCAGCCTGTGTCATGGGTCTGGGGCTCAGGAAGGTCTCCCTGAGAGGCTGGGCATGCCCGATGTGGTCCTCCACCCTGGGGCAGTACCACCAAGGGAAGTGACAGCCCTGCTGGGGCAGTGATGGGAGCCAAGCAGCACTTCAGCCCGCAGGAGTATGGCACCCTGGAGGCCAGCCATCCCCGCGGCCCGATGTGGGCAACAGGGCACACAGGCTGAGTGCGGGAGGATGGAGACAGGGGGGTGACAGACCTGGCTCCCTCCAGAGGGGTGTGTCGGCAGCACCTGGAAATGCCCAGCGCTCCCCACCAGCAGTGAAGTCACCGGGGAACACCTGAGTCAGGTGAGCATACGTGGGGCCACACAGGCCCTGCCACCAGTAGGCAGTGGGCCCTGACCTGGGACCTTGCTGGGCCCCAGACCCAGAGCAGCCGTCAGACCATCTGACATGGTTTGCTGGGCGCTGGACTGCATGCTGGGGAGGTGGGGGCCAACCCCAAACCCCAGCCCGCGTCCTGGCACTCCCCTCACGCACCCAGCACCCAGTGGGTCCTGCAGATTCAGCTGTCTCCTCCCCCCAGCCCCCGGGTGGCCTGGGCCCTCCATCTGTATCCTCATCTCCCCATCCCCCACTCCATACCCAGAAGGGTCTTTCTAAAGCCCAGGAAGAGCTTGGGTCAGCTGCCCTGGCACAGCCCCCGCCTCACCTGCCCCACCCCAGCCCACTCCAACCGCTGCCCACCCAGCCTTGTCCTCGTCCCACCGCCAGGCCTGGCCCACGCGCGTCCCTTCCCCAGGAAAGCCATTCTCCTTCCCTCCCATGTTTCCAGCGGTCACCTTCCTGGAGAGGTCTCCCCTGGTCCACCCGCACTGCAGACGGCTGAGAGGCGCCTGCTGTGGGGACCACAGGGCTTTGGGTGAACGACAGTGGGAGGCGGGAGGGGGAGGGGTTCCTGCCCAGGCGCACCCGCACACCTGGCTACTGTGATGCCAGGACGAGAAGAGCAGGCTTGGAGTGGAGGGAGGACTAGCAGGAGGGGGAAGCGCGGAAAGGAGGGCCCTGGACCCAGATGGGGAAACTGAGGCCCAGAGAAGGGGAAGGATGCCCCCAAGGTTGCCACAAATCCATGGCTGAGCCAGGAGCAGGCTCCAGGCTCCCCTATACCACACACAACAGAAGTGACCCAACAGAGGTGACAAGCCGGTCAGCTGGGGCTACCTTCTCGCTCTGCTCAAGCTCGTCTCAGAGCCACGGGTCGGGGCCACGGCAGGAAGGGACCTGAAACAGGAGGCCTCTGGGCTCCCCGGTCCCACTAGGACAGCTGCACCTCTGGTCCCGAAGCTCAACCTGGAGGCAGCCCTGAGTCCCTGAGGGAACCTTGCTCAGGACGTGGTGACTCTTGGTCAACAGACAATTCTAACCAGCCGGACTAGTTGGTTTCTCAACCCGCATAAGAGCACAGGCAGCAAATTGGAAGGGCAACAGTTTGCTGGAGGCTAGAGACCCTCATCGGCAAGAGGCCCTGAGAGGCAGCCTGGACCTCACAGCCAGCAGCACCGGGTTCAAATCTGGACTCAGCCACTTTGACCTGTGACAAGTGACTCACTCTGTTGCCTGCCACAGCGGACAGACCTTTATTAGCTCCCCTCTTCAGGCAACAGGGCAGAAACAGACTCAAAAGTAGGTTGCTGGGGCATGTCAGGTCCACAGGGGAGGGCCTTTCAGGGGGCCCGAGTCCCCCAGAGGTCGGAATGCCCAGGCCCGTGTTCCCCAGTCAGGCATCCACACTTTCCCATTTGAAAGCATTTTTAAAACTGTCTTACCACTCGGGACTGCTGCGGCCTAAGTCTCAGCTCAGGACCCCTCTGCACGCTGGCCACGCCCACGGGCTCCTTCCCCCATTCACGGCTTCGGCTGAGCACCATGGCGGGACTTTTGAGCTCAAGGCGCTTGAGAGCAGGGATCACCATGGGGGAGGGCTCCAGAAGGCGCTGGCAGCCCGCAGGTGCCATCGGATGGGATGCCCAGGGCAGGCTCACTCGGGCTCTTCTGGGTCATTGCTGGTGCTGGGGAGCTGCTCGGGCTCTTCTGGGTCATTGCTGGTGCCAGGGAGCTGCTTGTTGGGTGGGGGGCTTCCTCCTGGGCCTTGCCCTGGGCAGCCAGCAGGCGTCACGGTCTAAAGCTGTAGAATTGGAGCATCTTCCGCACACAGCCTCAGACTGCATCCTCGCGGCATCCCAGCGCCTCAGCGGCCACCTGCTCCAGTCTGGGGCTGGAGGGGGCATCGATGGCCAGGGTTCCGAGCCCCACCCTGCCACTCTGCCTCTGAGGCTGTAGGATGGCCTCAGCATCCTTATCTACAGAAAGGGCCCCCCACACCACCTGGCTGCCTTGCACAGAGGACCCATGAGCGCTGGCTCCTCTGCCCAGGCAGGGCACGCCCCCTGCCCCAGGATCCCTGGCCCTCGCTTCTCCTATATCTGCTTGTATGCCTCCAGGACCGGAGAGCTCACTGCCTCTCTGCCAACAGTGGAGCTGGCCAGAGCCTCAGGATCTACACTCAGGGTGAGGACACCCTGGGTGGGGGCAGGAAGGGGGGAGGGGGGAGGGGGAGGGCAGGCTCAGCAGGAAGACAAGGAAGGGAGGAGGGAGCGCACCTGTACCCACCCCCACCCCACCAGCCAGCCTGAGGAGGCCCCCAGCCCCTCGCCAGGGAGGGAGGACAAACGGTGGTTTTGTCCTTGGCCAGCGGGCGGCCCGCGCCACACAATGACCCTTTCATCAGTCTGCAGGAGCCCTGGGCCGGGGTTTCATCTGACAAGGGAGGGCGCCCGGCCTCCTGTCCCCTTGGGAGGGGCACTGAGCCCTATCCGAGCTGGACCCAGGGCCATGAAAAATGACAGCCTCAGGGGAGTCCACTATAGCCCCTTCATCTGCCAGGAGGCAAGGAGAGCCTTGAGAGGCAACAGACTGGCCACTGGCCGCATGGTGGCCCCTGATCTGGGCATCGCCCACCTGACCCTGAGATGACAGGTGGCCTCGGTCTCCAAAATCGAGCACTCTGCCCCCCACAGCCCCATGCTACTGCCCTCAGGGTCTGTCCAGGGTGGTTGGATGACAGAGCATTGGTCCAAACCCCACAGGGGCTCTGGGCCCCCCAAGGGCACCCACAGGCTGGCTGTGCAGCCCTGGTCCCCCTGCCCCTCAGGGCTGGTGCGAAGCTCCAGGCAACATGGCCAGGCGGAAGGGACAGGGCAGGAGTGTGACTTGCTGAGCCTGTGTCCACTGTATACCCAGAGGGGCCCGGGACAATGTGTGAATGAGGAAACAACGTGCAGGTGACGCCTCAACCTCCCCTTCCTTCGTGGCCAGCACGCGCCTCGCCCACAGCACCTCCAGCAGCTGGCTGGAACTCTGAGGCCCCGAGAGACCCTGGGACTCCGCTCCCTGTGGGACCACCATAGGGAGAAGTCCCTTCGGAGGCAGTGGTGGAGCCAGGTGAGGAGCCTGGAGCTGGGAGGGCTGGACCCCTGGGCTCTGGGTGACCTCAGGAAATGGTCTCTTCTCTGGACCCTGGCATTCCATCTGCCACCTCAGCAAGATGCGGCGAGGCTCCCTCTAGGGGGACCCCTGGGTGAACGTGTTTGACAGTCAGTGTTGTTCCCTCTTCTAGGAGTCTCTCTCGTGCTCCTGTTTAGTCTGGCCAACTCCTATCCATCCTTCAAAACCCTGTCTGGGGCAGGACACGGTAGCTCACACCTATAGTCCCAGCTACTTGAGAGGCTGAGGCAGGAGCATCGCTGGAGCTCAGGAGTTGGCGGCTGCAGTGAGCTGTGATGGGGCCACTGCACTCCAGCCTGGGTGACAGACCAAAACCCTCTTAAAACAGCAACAACAACAACAACAAAATGTGTCTGGGTGTCATCTCCTTCAGGAAGTCCTCTTAGACATCCTAGGGAGTTCATCACTCCCTCCTGAAGGAACAAAGCCACCGAGCCTCCCTGTGTTGTCAGTAGCCAGCCTCCCTGCTCCCGGTCACTGAGAACGAGAATGACCTGTCTCCTGGGCACTTCCAGGGCGCCAGGCGCCGAGCTACATTTCCTCACTGGGTTCTCACGGCCACCCTGAGGTTTGACTCCTGTGGTCCTCACTGCACACAGGGACAGCTGAGGTCAGGGGACACGCCAGGCAGAACGCGGTGAAGGCAGGACGAGAACCTGTGTCTCGGTCACCGTCATGCCCTTGGCCTCCCCAAGACTCGAGGGAAATGGGGTTAGAAGATGCCCACTCACTGCAGAGCCCACCACAGCCCAGGAGGAAACAGCGGGCCCTCCCCTCCCTGCGCACACACAGATGGTCACGGAGGTCATTTCCAGAACGTGCCCTTCTCCACTTTGGCTCACGGTAGACGAGTCTCACCCACATGGCAGTGAGTTTGGGGAGTTTTCTGTGATTAGAGTGGCTCCATTTGTCCACTTCTAGCTGAGGGTCCTGGGGGTGAAATTTTGTGGGGTTTCCCAGCACTAACCTCCACGAACACACCACTCTGGAGTGTTCCGTGATCTGAGCCTTCGGGGGAGGGCTCTCCATCCCACACGACCAATGAGGAGACTGAAGCCCAGGGAGGCCCACGGACCTGCTCGGGGCCACCTGGCAGAGCCCCTCCCATACTCGGACGGATGCAGACCCTCCAGGCTAGGAGCTGCTCCTCCCCGAGGGCGACCTGTCCACGCCTGGGCCGTGTGGCCCCATCCTGCCCCCACACGGGCTGTGATGCCATGGGATCAGGCCTGATTCAGCACCCCCCACCAGGATCATGCCGACAGGGCTTCTGGGACTGCGGTTGGCACCACCGACAAAGCCACAGCGGTGGAGCCGGGAAGAGGCCCGGCCTCGGCGGGGCAGTGGTGAGCACCCCCCCACCCCACAGCCAGGTGGTCGGTGAGTAACCGCCCCGTCACCCATGACTCACTGGGCTCCCCAGAGCGGGCAGTCACCATGAGAGGCTTCTACCGGAAGACCTGGGGGATCGTCACAGCCAACCCCCACATCTGGGAGAGGAGGGCCAGGACCGGAAGGGACCTGCCTAGGACAGTAGGCCAGCCTGGGTCTGACTCAAGACCTCGGCCAGGCCCCCATACCAGCGGACCCAGCGCCGCAAGCCTTCCTCATGGCCTGGGCCCCCACCTGCCCTCCCTCAGGCCCTGGCTGACCCCCTGGCCCTGAGAGACCCTGGTCTGACAACAGAGACACAGAAGTGAAGCCTGGCCAGGGCTGCCTAGCACGGCTGGGCCAAGCTCGGTGTCCGGCAGGGGCTCCGGGCCCTTCCAGGCCAACACACCCGTCCAACCCGATCAGTGGCAAGGGCCCAGGCATGCGTCTGGGATTCGGTGTGTGCGGACCACAGCCCGGGACAGGGAGCTGGGAGAGCAGCCCAGATGAAAGGGGCAGGATCAACTGTCGGCCAGCGTCTGTGATCCCAGCAATGAGATGCTTTCTGGAAAGTTCTCTGGAGCAGAACGAAGCCTCCACCCAGCGCCCCTCCTAGCCCTGGCATCCTTCTCCAGCATGCGCAGGACTAAGAGTGGGCTACTGTGGAGTCCCACTGCCTCGAACACCAACTGCTTCACCTGAGTTCGGCCGTGCCCGCCAGGGTCTTCTCCCTATGCATGCTTTCATTCCATTCGCACAGGCCCTGCTCCCACCCAACCGGGGAGGGGAAACCCCAGAGACCCCCATGGCCTCCCCCTCTCACTTCCGGGAAATATCTGAGTTAGTCTCTGCTTGGGAAAGCCTGGCATCAGCATTTTCTCCCCGCTGGGGCTAAAGATCAGGCTGGACCAGAGCTGGGCTAGGGCTGTGGGAGGTGGGGCGGGGACGCAGCCTGCCTTGCTATCCCTCACCGCCCACGCTGGACCCCAGCACAGCCCAGGAACATTTGGAAAATCTGTTCCCGTGGGAGAATTTCTGCCAGCAAAGCCAGCCGTGCACACTCAGGGAGCAAGCAGGTATGGGAATGGATGACAGTCACTGTAAGCCCGGATGCAGGGGCACCCCAAAGGAGAACGTGGGTCCACTGAGGTCTACTGGCCACCACCTGCCCCAGCAGCCCCGCAAGCTCTGCCTCAGGATCGACTCCCACCAGCGCAAGCCCCCTGCACACCTCCTCCTCTCACAGCTTTCTCCAGACCAACCCGGAGGACTCCTGGTTTTCCACCCTGGACCCACTGCATGAACACCAAACCTCAGCCAGCCAGCCCCAAAAATGGTTTCTACAGCGGAGTGACTGTGATTCTCTAGCAAGCCTTAAGATTGAAACGCCAGGATTCTGGGGAGAGGGAGGCTTCCAGAACTCCAAGAACCGACGTTGGGATTCCAAGGCCCCCTTGGTTGATCCAGTTCCTGGGAGGGACACCAAAAGCAGGACCCTCTGGCACAGCACTTCTTTAGCCTGCGTCCCAGCGGATCAGGCGGTCCCCACCAGGCATGCGCCTTGCTCGCCCCCCCCCCCCCCTAAGGCGATGCCTCCACAGCCGGGGCTGCCCGCCGGGCCTGGAGCGCTCTCTGCGCCCGGACCTTGTAATTATGTCCCACAGCCCGGGAAACCACGGGCCTCGCAGCATCTGGCTGCGGTTGCGAACTTTTGTTTCAAGATGCGCGACTATTTATAGAAGGAAAACTGGTAGGATAGTAATTTCCTAGGAGCTGGAAGAGAAATTGGCTGCGTCTTTATTAAACGGGGGTGGGGGCGCGGCGATTTATTAGGACTGCGACCGCACGGGGAGAGGGGGTGGCGCAAGGAGCTGGAAGGCAGCGGCTGCCCCCTCTGGCCGCGTTAGACGACCCCGGACGTGGCCCGCGTGTAAAGGAAGGGGAGGGGGAGGGGAGGAGAGAGGGAGGGAGAGCTGGCTCTGAGGTTTAATCAGTAGCATCCAGCTAAAATTCCCCCAAACGGCGGTTCCATAAATCAAACTTCTTTTTAAGTTGGAGGCCAGAGCATATGCGTCCCATTAGGAATCCGGCGAAGCCACCGCTGCGCGGACGCGCCCCCTCTGCTCGCTGGGCCGGACTGGGCCCTGCCCCGAGCTTCTTCAAGCCTGGTGGGCGCTGCCGGGCCCTTGGCACACGCGCGCACACGCTGCGCGCGCTTTCTCGGTCAGGACACCTGGGCGAAGCGCGGCCGCCCCCACGCAGTGCGCGCCCTCCTCGCCCCCAGGTGAGGAGTCGGCGGGGCTTGGATCAGGCAGTGCAGCGCGGCAAGAGAGCGCGAGAAGCTGCGGCGACTTCGGGGTGCAGCCTGGGCACTGTCTGGTGGAGCGCAGCATGCACGTGTGTGCCAGTGTTTGCGCGGGGGAGCGGGTGTGTGCGTGCAGCCCTCTCAAGTGTGGCATTGCCATTCGTGCCACTTGGGTTAATATGGGGAGGGGGTTTCCCGCTGGTCTAGGACTCAGCTGGGACGAGCAGAAAATCTCGGCGTCTCCCGAAAGCCCTCCAGTCCTCGCGCTCCGTGCGCACAGCCTGGTCTGCGTGGGCACTCAGGCCACTCTCTTCGACCCCAAAACCGGGACTTCTCACTGCTGCAGCTGTCCCGAGGTGCTCCACCTTGGCAGATTAAGCCAGTGAGGCGACCTAAAGTCCCCCGGCTCTAGTGCCCGGCACCACGCCCAGGGGCCTCGCTGCCGCCTTCTCTGCCCGCCGGGCTCCATGGCCTGGGCCCCACCCGCCCACCCCGCGCGCCGCCCGCGGCACTCACAGGTAGCTGCCGCTGGACAAGAGGAGAAAGATCTGCGGGCAATAGACGGAGAGGAGCGCGCTGCGCGGCGACAGCAGGAGCATGGTGGGCTGGCGCGCCTGGTGGGGCTGGACAGGCCCCGCAGGCAGGGCGCCTGGGCCAGCTGAGGCCGGGGGCCCAGTGGCGCTCCCTGATGCAGGACGACGACGCTGGGAGCTAGGGGCTAGGGCTCGCGGGCCTGGGCGCAGTGGTCACCCGTGCCCCGCCGCCTGGGCAGCGCATCGCGCTGGGTCTGGGGCGGCGGCGGGAGCTGGGGCTGGAGTGCCGGGCGGGGACCCGTCCAGGGGTAGCGGGCGCGCCTTAGCGGCGGTCTGGCCCTCCGTCCGTCTGTCGGTGCGAACTCGCTCTGTTGGCTCTGTCGCTCGCTCTGGCTCACGTCTCCAAGTCTCCCGAGGCGCGCAGCTGCCATTGGATGGGCCGCCCCTACATCCGCCTCCTCCCCCGGGCGGGTTTTTTTAAAGGGGAGGCTGACCGGGAGCGTGCGGTGGGAGCCGCCTCCAGGGCTTGCCCAAGCAGCCTTGGTCGGGACATCGCCACCCACACCTTCGGTGAGCCACACAGCTCTGGTCTGGCTCTGGAGGGTGCACCTAGGGGGAGGCACCGTGGGGTAACCGCGCGGAGGCGTGTGCTCCTCTTAGGGGCTGTGCTCAGCAACGTGTGCTCCCGTGTGCACGCATGTGCCTGCATGTCCTGTGTGTGCCTGCGGGACAGGCGGTCTGCTGGGGCGAAGGTGTGTGTGCACAGATGCACCGTGTGTGATGCCTCTGCTGTGTGCGCCCCTGGGTTCGGTGAAGCTGGCTGTGGGTCGCTGGCGCTCACTGCCATAGCCAACCAGGTCTGGCCCTGCGCTGGTCGGTAGCCTGGTGTCTCTGCAGCACCCTGCCTGCGCGCCTCTTTGGAAAGGCACCACCAGCAGGTGTTGCTGTCCTCGCACAGAGGCCCCCAGCTCTGGTTTTCCTGGCCCCCTTCTTTTGCTCTCCTTTGAGGGGCTGGTTGGGATGGGTGTGGGGAGGACACCCAAGGACACACTTTTCTAAACAATCCTCCTGCTTCCGGTAAGATTTTTATTTTTTAATCCCTGAAACACATGTTCAGGGTCCCACCTCCTATTGTGTGCCAAGCCTGGCTACATAGGAATGTCCCTCTAGAGGCAGTGTGAACCCCATCAGCTGGGGCAAAGGCACAAAGCAGGGGCGATGGCAAGAAAAGGGAAGTCTGTGCAGTGTGGCCAGTGGTCCTGAGGAAACGCATTTCCTGGCTTCTAGGCCTGGCACGGAGGCTCATTCCCAGTACGCAGCGGGAGGAACCGCCTCTCCCACCTTCATGCCTCCGAGTCCGGGGCTCTCGGGCCTCTCTGCTTCTTGCCTCAAAGGCAGGCAGAGGCCTGGAGCAGGGCTGGTCCTGGAACTTCGGTGACTCTAGTTCCAGTGGGCAGAGGGTGCCCCGACTCTACCCTGGCTCCTCCAAGTCCTGCTTTGGCCTCCTCCAGGGCTGGAGCTGAAGGCTGCTCCATTCAAAAAGGGACCTGGGTGAGGAGGTATGACTTCCCAAAGCCTTTAGGTTTTCAAATTGCCCGAAATCCAAAGCGCATCTGTTCTTGGGGCCCCAGCCCCCAGGGGATTGTGAGGCCTGAGTTCTAGTTCCTGCTTGTGTGGGAGCCCCCCCAGGGGCTGTACATGTGAGCTGCACCGGGTTTAAGGGTACATGTGTGTGATGGCTGCTTGAGCACAGGTCGGGGTGAGGGAGGCTTCCCTGTGTACATTCAAAAGCATGCAGCCTGCAGGTGTGGGTTCAGGGGCTGTGATCATAGACTACTCCCCCAGTGCACAGAATCTCTGATTTTTGTTTGGAACTTTATGACTCTAAAATTCCAACTCCTGGGAATATACTATCTGGGGTCGTCCCCAGGCTGCTGGCCTGGGTGATATCTTGGTCATTAACACTAAGAAAGGTGTGTCTGGTGTTTATTGGGACCTGCAGCTCCACTACCCTCAGGGCAAAGGCCCCCAGCACTAACCTTCTCCAGGCAGTGAGGGAGGTGCTGTCATCCCAGTTTTTCAGAGGCGGAAAGGGAGGCTGAGAGGTTAAAGAGCTCACAAAAGGTCACAGGGTAGGAGGGACAGAAGGACTGAATGTCCAAGGTGGATGTTGGTCTCAGACTCCCAAACCTTAACCCACTGGGCTCCCAGGTCATTTACTCCTTAGGACACTTCCCGCCCAGGTGCCCCCTCCTACCCACCTTGTGCAGCCAAAGTGGCTTGAAAAGAAAGCAGGGCCCTTCTCTCCAATGTGGGCTGGCAGGGGCTGAGCCTCTGGAGATGGGGGTTGGCTGGGCCCCCCACACCCCGTAGCAGATCCCAGGGTGGAGCTCCAGCTTTCCTGGCTGTCAATCCACAGGGTATTTGGAGACCACAGTTTGGAAACCCAGGAATAGGGAGAGTATGTGTTTTAGGGGGGCACACCAGGGGGAGGAGTCTCCCCCTGCAGGGTTCCTGGGTAGGTCACTGCCTCACGTTCTTAGCCACTCCCAGACAGTGGCTGACCCAGGTGCCCGGCGCTCAGGCTGGACCACAGGGAGACCCAGTGGGATCTTGCTCACCTGCTCTTTCTTCTCAGACACTGGCCTCCATCCTGCTCAGGATGGCCAGAGCTGCAGTCCCACATACAGAAGGGAACAGGAGACTCGGGAAGGTCATGCAGACCTCCAAGTCCTGGAATCAGCCCCAGGAGCCCAGGCTGGGGTGGACGTCAGCTCCTTCTGCTGCCTGTGGCGGGAGGTGGGGTTCAGAAAGCTCTTCCCATTAGCTCCTGGGGGAAGGGGGCTGCTTTGTGACGACTCCTGTTGAGGAGCTGATGCTGGGAGGAGTGGTCAGTGATGGAGGCCAGAGCCGACTCCAGTCCCGGCACTGCCACTGTTCCCGTGGACAGTGACTTAGCCTCCTGTGCTGTTTCCTCATCCTTAAACCAGGAGAGTAAAAGCCCCGAACTCCAGGTTTGCGGGAGGGGAAGGCCTGGGTGCTGAGAAGCAGGCAGCAGGGACGCAGCCTCATTAAGGACTGGTAAGCACCTCTGGGGCCAGCGGGGAGTCGCTGCAGGGCTGCCGAAGAGCCTGGACGACAGCGCCTCCCACCCCGCCCCCACCACAGCAGGCTCAATGCCCCGCACCCCTCGCCTCCATAGACAAACACCCAGGGACACAGCCTGCCCACAGACCTACAATAAACAGGGCCACCAGCAGCCGCAGACACACCCGCTCAGGCCTGCACAGCTGAGGCTAGGACCAGGCCTTCCAGCCCTGCCGCGGAAGCCACTGGCCTCGGTCCCTGCCGGCTCTGGGTCTCGCCTTCCCCACCTGTACAATGGCGGAGTGGAGAAGGGGTGGAGAAGGGCGATGGACGAGATGATTCTCGGCTCGTGCTTCCATCTCTCCGCCGAGGAAGCCGCATCTCCCGCCAGCGACTCCGCGACCCGCCCCTCCCGCGGTCCTTTCCCCGCCTTGGCGGCGGCGGCAGCGCACAGTAGGCGCGCACGGCGCGGCGGGCGCGGGTGCTCGCAGGTGCGAGGGGCGCGGGGCCAGCGCCAGGCGGTGGGCGCCCCCGGCGAGGAGCACTGCACCCCCTCTCGGTCACGCCGCCCCTCCACCCCCACTTCGAGAGAGGCCGAGACAGATTCTGTCTAAAGGAGATCGCGGCTCAACAGGTAAGGACTCGGCTGGGTTCAGGAATGTGGAAATACGACTCGGAGCAGCTACCGCAGCGAGCAGCTAGCGCGGCCGCCGGGCGCCCGCCCGCCCGGCCGCGCGAGGGGGAGCGCGGCGAGAGGGGGCCCGGCCCAGGGCCCCCGGCGGGCGGGGGCGCGGGCCCCGGACCGAGCCCGGGGCGGCCGGGCCGGCCCCGCAGCCCATCCCGAGCCAGCCGGACGAGTTGTCAAGGCAATTTCAACACGTCCGGGTGATGGATAGAGACGAAGGGCTGTGGCGGGTGCCTCGGCCTGCGCGCTCGCGGCCGGGTGCGCGCCCCCCGCCCTCCTGGGTCTCCCTAGCAGCCCGACGCCCCCCGCCCCCCACCTTGGCGCACCCTCTGGGCGGCGAGCACTCTGCCCGGGCTCAGCGCCCAGCACAGCCCGGGGGAGGGAAGGCGCGTCCCACCCCCAGGGCCTGGAGCCCAAACAGGTGAAAGTACGCGCCGGGCACGCTCGCCGCTACCCGCGAGCCCGGCCGCGGCCGCCTGCGCGCCCCGCTCTCCCTCCTCCTGCCCTGGGATCGGCGCCCCTCGGGGCACCCACTGCCCAGGGGACTCGACTGCGTCTCTGCGGGGCTGGGGCGAGGGTCTGGTAGGCAGGCCAGCCCCGGATCCCTGAGAGTCGCCGTGGCGCTCTCCGGTCCCCAGGAACCCATGGGGACTCCTTGGAGGCAGTTCCTCCCGGCCGTCTTGGCGCGGGACTGCCGCCCCCGCCCACGGGGATACTCACCCGAGTTTCACGTAGAGGACGCCAAAGCAGAGAAACACGTAGAAAATCCACTTGCGAAAGTTTCTGTGCATGATCCAGGGAGGGGGGCTGCGCCATAGACAGCGGCGGCCGGAGGGGACGCGCGGGCCCGGCAGGGGCCGGGCAAGGGCCTGGGGGCTGCGCGCAGACCGCGCTCAGCCGGCGCTGCGGTTCGGGCGGCCGGCGACGCGCGGGCACTCGGCGCGCGCTGCCACCATGGTGAGCCCGGGGCGCTGCCGCGGCCGCCGCGTGCGCCTGGGGAAGTGACCGGGGCCGGGGGCCGCGACCTCGGAGCCGCGCTGAGCTACCGTGGGGCCCTGCGAACGCGGGCTGGGGCCCGGGCGCGGCTGGCGGGCGGGTGCTGCCTCCACTGGGCGCAGCTGCCTGGGGCCGTGCGCGCCTAGCCGAGCGCCGCGGCGGCCAATGTGTCCGCACTTGTCGGCCTCCCCAGGTGACTCGCGGCCCGGGCGAGCGAGCCGCGAGCGAGCGAGCGCGCCCCAGGTAGGAGGATCCGCCTCCCGCCCGCCCTCCTCGCTCGCTGCGCGCTCTCTCTCCCTCGCTCCCTGGCTCTCCCCTCCCTTTTCTCCTCCCTCCCCCGTGACACACAAACGCATCTACCCCCGGGCCCCCCTCTCCAGGCCGGCTCCCTTCCGATTGCCCTCCAGGGACTGGGCGGAGTGGGGGGTAGGTGGGAGAGGGATGAGGGGGGGCGCGGGGGAGGGTGCGGCTCCGAAGAGACACCTGCGCTCCTCTGCGCCCGCGGGGGTGGGAATAGGAGCACGGGTGGGGGTGGGGGCGAGAAACGATGGTAGGAGTCCTGGTGGCCGCTTGGCTTCCAGTTTCTGGTGGAGGGAGAGACCACCCTCCCCCATCGCCTTTCAGAGCGCATTTCCCTTTCCCCCAGAAATTGTCCACATGGGGTCCTTGGGTCCATACCCTTAACCTCACTCCAGCAAACCTCCATGGCAGATCTCACCCTGGCCCCCAGCACCCAGCACTGTTGCCAGCAGCGCTAACCCAGCTTGGGGACATAGAAGATGGAGGGACAGACAGACTAGTCTGTCCGGATGCAGGGGGATGGCAGGAATGAACTCCTGCAGAAGCCGTTTGCCAAGCACTATGATGGCAGGCATCATGCATAGCAGGATATTGAGGGGGCCTCCCTAAAACTGGGGGGAGGCTCCTGGCCCCCAGGATTCCCTGCCCCCCTCGTCCTGCCCGTGGTTTGCGAGGCCCTCTCTGCAGCCACCAGAGCAGAAGTCAGACTGGCCTCCTGCCTCTCACACCCAGAGCCACTTGGGCTTGGTTCAGCTCCGGACGAGTGGGCGCCAGAGCCTGGCAGACCCTGCCGTGTCAAGCCTAGTCTGTCCCCAGGGGGCAGGACGGTGACAGGCACCAAATCGCTGTCCAGACCAGGCTGCCCACCTGTTCTGTTCATTCTTAGTCCTGGACGCCTTTGAGCTGTGCCACTCAGGGGCTAGCGGGTGGGGCTGGGCAGAGCTTAGTCCCGGAGGACCAGCCGGGGCCAGACCCGCTGGAGTGGGGGTGACCTGTGTGGGGAGGGGGCTGCTTCCGGCTGCCCTGGGTCCCACTTAGCCAAGCCGAGGCTGGGACGTTGAGCTCAGAGCCTACCTCCCCCGCCACTCGCAGTCCCGCCCGACCCCAGGCCCCCATCTCCTCTTAATCCCTCCAAATCCCCTGAACCTTTGCCTCGACCCAGGCGCGGACCATTGCTCAGCCCCTGATCAGAGGCGGGGCGGTGCAGCTGTGGCTAGAGGGCCGACGGGAGTGGTCCCAGATAAAAGGGACGTTGGAGATCGGCACAGACAGGGGAACCGAGGCACAGAAAGAATGAAATGACAATAGCAGCCCGGCCCCGGGGTGCCCTTGCGCCCCAGAACCCCGCTCCGAGGTAGTCATCCCATTTCACCGCCGCGAAGCTCAGCCAGGGACAGGAGGGTCTGGCTGGGCCCTGGCAGCTGGTGGCGAGAGCCAGGCGGGCTGCGGCCGGGGCTGGGAGCCGCGGGAGGAGCTCGGGCTCGCGGGCGGATGCTGCCACCCGGCGGCGACGCGGCGGGACGTCGGACGCGGCTGCGCCAGGGCCCGAGGGTCACGGGCTCCTGGGCCACGCCGGGCCTGGGACTGCGAGCGGGCAGTGCCCCCGCCCCAGCACGGAGTCCAGGGCCACGGCGCCGCCCGCCACCAGCCTCGGCCTTGGCGCGCTTCAGTAGGGCGCAGCATCGGGGCCGTCGGGCTGTGGCGGGGCCGGAACACCCCGGGCGGTGCTGGAGGCCTCTGCCCGGCTCGGCTCGGGCTCGGTCCCACCCGACCTCCGGGCCCTGCAGGAGGGCTGTGGCCGGGACAGGAGGGCGTGACGGCCGGTGGGCGGCACGCCTGGGTTCGTGCACCGGCTCGGCCCGCCTCTAGGAGCCTCGGGTGCCTGGGAGCCCGGGACGCCGAGCCGCGGAGGGACCGCGGCGCAGCGCCGCCCCCTGCCGGCCGCGCGGAGAAGGGTTGGCCTAGCCGGCTCCACGGCTTCTTGCGGGACCCCAGGCCAGCCGCTCCCACGGGTCCGGTTGCTCGCCGGCGCCTCGAAGGCTCCTTGAGTAGCTGCAAGGCTCGGGGAAACCGGGAGTGGGAAGAGCGCACGCCGGTGCCCACGCGCGCACACGCAGCAGTGCGGCTGTGTCTGCAGTCGCTACCCAGCCTGGCCTCCCAGGGCTGGCTCCAGGCCTCTGAGGACGGCGTGACCACAGGTAGGTCCCCCCCCGCCCCATATGGGATTGCAGCTCTGATCATCTTGAACAGGATGGTGGCTAGTGTCTGGCCCCAGGGGTCCCTCATCCGCTGTGGGTGGGGGCGATTGAGTGGGAGGAGGTGGAGCCTACACTTCTCTTGGGAGGAGGCTCTGCTCCCGGTCAGTACGGAGGCCTGCCCGTGCCTGCAGGGTCTGTGGGGCACAGGCCAGGCTCTCAACCTCTCCACCCTGGGGATAACAGTCACAGTAACAGTGCGACCCACACCCTGTGGGGTTCTTCTGTCACCAGAATGAGTTAACCCAGAAACAAGTAACCAAAAATGAGTTAACCTAAACATGAGTAAGCAGTGCCCAGCACACACGGGCACTAAATCAGCGCAGGTTCGTGTCTGGATCCTGCAGGCCTGTCTGGGCAGAGCTAGGGTGTGGCCAAGCCAGTGTGATCCCACGGCGAGACCAGCCTCCCTCCACTGGCCTCGTGGATCTCAGAGAGAGCAGGGGGAGCGGACCGTGGCGCGGCCCTCAGCAGCGCCGGTCTCTAATCGCATGGGGGGGAGGGCGTTCATGGCCTCTGTCCAGCTTTCCTGAGGTGTGGGGCAGGGGCCCCCCCACACCCCCTCAGGCAGGCCCACGTGGACCCACTGGCTACCAGGAGCCTGGAGCCACTCTCCTCTGGGCAGCGGGGATTCAGCCCGCTCGCTCTTTCTTTCTTCAGAGACAGGGTCTCACTGGCAAGACAAGGGCCTGGGACCTGAGCCTGCCCGCCGTGCTTGCGTGTGGCTCTGGGTAGCCAAACCTTCTTCCAGTGTGTTTCCCAGGGTGTGCTTGTGTCACTGCCGACCAGGGCTGGAACCTTGATTCGCTCGCTCCGAAGCCTCAGCCGGTTTCCCAAGCCGGAATTCAGCGGGGGGTCCTCAGCTCCTCTTCCCTTTCCCTTCCCGAGCTGATCCCTTCACGGTCCTTGGGCCTCCATTCCAAAACAGATCCTGCTCTTAGGCTACCCCCACCCTGCCACCACTGCTACCCCCTGGTCTGAGCCACCTTTGCCTCGACCGGAAGATGAAATAAGCACCAGCTGTTCCTCCTGCTTCCTTTCTTGACCCCCTGCAGTGCAGCCTCCAGCCAGCTGCCAGAGGAGTCTTCAATAAACACAAGCCAGGTCAGGCCATTTCTCCTGCTTAAACCATCAATGGCTCCTCATTGCTCTCTGAATAAAATCAAAGTCCTTATCTGGCCTTTAGCCTGGCATCTTCTGGCCCCTGCCTTCTCTCCTGTCCATCTTCTGGGCCATTCCTTCTGTTGCTGGAACACACCAAGCTAGTTCCTGCCCCGGGGCCTTTGCATATGCTGCCCCTTCTAGCACACTGCTCTTTGGCCTGGTTCTGTGTGGCCCCAGCTTAAACGTCCACATCAGAGGAGCCCCACATTCCTCCCCCTAATCATGCTCACTGGTATTCTCTATCATAACACTCGCTGTTCCCTTTGTGTCCTGTTTGTCTCCCACCAGTACATAAGCTCCATGGGGGCCATCATTGTGTCTGCTTCAATTACTGCTCTAACCCCAAGACATAAGAGAGAACCTGGCATATAGTAAGTGCTCAATTAAGTAATTGTTGAATGAATGAATGGGTGATTTTCCAGGAAGCAGCTGGCACACATGACCTGCAGTGTTACAAGCTGGAAAGAGCAGGGACCTGACCTTTTTTGAACCTTGAGTTTGAGCCTGACCCACCGTCTCCAGCATCGACCCCCCACACCCCATTCTTGCTGCCCTGCGCCCACCTGGTTCTTGAATCTTATGACTGGCGAGACTGACAAGCATGTCCTGAACCCAGCAGCTCCTGCTCAGGTCACACCAAGCGCGTGTTGGCCCCTCTAGATAAGGACAGAGTGCTCATTTGCTGGACCTCACCCTTGGGAAATGGTGCTGCTGGACTCACTATGCAGACGGGGAAACTAAGGCAGAGGAGGAAGGACTTGGCTGAAGTCACACAGCTGGTGGAGCTGGGCTTTGAACCCACATCCATCAGGCCCAGAGCTTGGGCTCTTCCCACCACATGTCTCAGCTTCCTGGGAGGGAGGCCCCGTGCCTCATGGAGTGGGGGGTACATGCAAAGCACCCACCTGCTGCTGGCGGGAGCTCCGGGTCCAATGCTGAGTGTGGTGGGAGGAAGGAGACCACTGGAGGGCGCTGCTGCCACTGGGCAGGCCCAGGGAGCAGGGCCTGCGAGGGCATGGAGATGTTGCGGGCAGAACCCTAAGCGCCCTCAGATGTCCTGCCCGGTCCCCGAGACCGTATGATGAGATGTCATGCCCACGACTGCGCTATGCTCCGTGGCAAAGGACGTAGTTAAGGTTGCTAATCTGTTGCTTCTGAGTTCATCAAAAAGAGACTTTCCCTGTGAGCCTGACCTGGTCACACTGGCCCTTTCGAAGCAGGTTTTTCTGGCTTGTGGCCGCAGGGGCTGTCAGAGAGCTCCGGGGCATGAGAAGGATTCGACCTGCCATTGCCGGCTGTGAAGATGGAGGGGCCCCAAGCCAAGGCCTCTGGGAGCCGAGAGTGGCCCCGGGCCACCGGCCAGCCAGGAAGTGGACACTGCAGTCCTACAGCCACCAGGATCTCATTCTCCCCACAACCCGCACGGGCTCGGCAGAGGATTCTTCCCCCGAGCCTGCAGGTGAGCCCCGGGCCCTGCCCCTGACACCCCGAGCAGAGAGGCCGGTGCGCCAGCTGCAGTTCCCATGCACAGCACTGTGAGAGAGTAAACGGGCGTGGTTTTTTTTTTTTTTTTTTGAAACAGAGTCTCACTTTCTTGCCTGGGGCGAGTGCCGTGGCATCAGCCTAGCTCACGGCAACCTCAAATTCCTGGGCGCAAGCGATCCTCCTGCCTCAGCCTCCTGAGTAACTGGGACTACAGGCAAGTGCCACCATGCCTGGCTAATTTTTTCTATATATATTTTTAGTCGTCCAGCTAATTTCTTTCTATTTTTAGTAGAGACGGGGGTCTCGCTCTTGCTCAGGCTAGTCTCGAACTCCTGAGCTCAGGACGATCCGCCCGCCTCGGCCTCCCAGAGTGCTAGGATTACAGGCGTGAGCCACCACACCCGCCCACGGGCATGGTTTTAAGCCGCTAGGTTTGTAGTAACCTACACAGCCGTATAAAACAAGCGCGGGAGGGTTCGGACATGTGCGGATGGGGGCACAGAAACCAGATGATGAGACAGCGTGAGCAGTGGCTCCCAGGGGGGTCGAGCAGCAGAATAAAAGATGAGAGGAAAGAGGCCGAGGCTCGCACACAGAGCCCGAGCGCCAGTCTGGGGCGTGTGGGCTTTATTTCGTGGGCGCTGGGGAGCTATGGAAGATTTGGAGGCAGAGAGGGGCACCAGAGGTGAGCTTGCCTGACCAGCCAACTCCTAGGGTTATCTGACACCTACTTCTCCAAAGTGTCCCAGGGTAAGGGCCTGGGAATCTGAATGTTTGGTCAATGCCCAGGTGGCTCTGGAGGTCCAGTACAGCTGGCACATGATAGTTTGGGGCCGACATATAAACGGTTGAAGGTTCTGAGTCTATATCCCACATCCCCTCAGGGTACACTCAGTTTTCCCGAGCCCCTGTGGGTTCCTGGCCCCTGTCAAGGGGGGGCGGGGGCTGCACGGGGAGGGGCCGAGCACACTCTGGGGAAGGCAGACGAGTGAGAGCAGAAGCCCAGGACAGGCCTTGGGGAGCCCCTGCCTGCAGAGCTCTGGCGTTCCTGGGGGAGGACGAGGACCCCTAAAGGGCACGTCCAGGAGCCTGGCGAGGTTCCAGGGCAGACTGTTAACGGGGCGTCCAGGAGCCCAGAGAACAGACAGGAGTGACACCTGGAGCCAGCATCAGTTCACCAAAAATACAGTGTGCCAGGCTGCCTGTGGCTTCTGGCCTCCGCGAGGGCCATGAGCCCAGGAGGGGAGGCATTTGCTGGGAGGCTCATGGCTGCCATGTGAACAAACACACTGCATGTTTTCTGTCTTTAAACCAAATGCTCTGTGTTTCTAACAAAAGTCCCCTCCAGGACCCAGAGAGCCAAGGTCAGGCCACAGCAGAAGGTCCAGCTGCTCACTGACCGTGACCCCTGGCCACGTCCGAGCCTGGTGGTGGCCCGAGAAAGGAGGTGGCCTGAGGGCCAGGTGCACCGAGTGAGGCTGGACCTGGGGATGAGCTCCCCTCTCTGCAGCCCGGGGTCCGGGGTCCACGTGAGGCCTGGCCTTGTGTGCCCGAGACCCCTTCCTCGGTAAAGGAGCCAAGGACCTGGGTGTGGCGGGGATGCTTCCGGCCCTCTCCACCCCTCCGATGCTCAGTCACCCCTCACCGTGGCGATTGGCACTGCTCTGATGGGGCAGCTCCAGGACCCTGGCTGGGCCGAGTTTGCTGGTGAGCAAAGGCTAACCTTGACCCTGCCGTCACCCTGGTGGCGGCTACTGCTGGAAGATCCAGGTTTGAGCTTCGGGGAGGAAGAGGCCCCTGCCCAGCACAGCCCTCCACGAACGAAAGGCCTGTGACTTCCCACTGGGCTCCCTTGCGGGGAGAAGAGATGGACGCCCCGGGCTGGATTTGAGCGTTCTAGAGTCTGCTGACTCAAGCCACCATCCACAAACGCCACACTCCAATGACCAGTCCAGGATGTGAGCCTGGAGTGACCAGTGCCCCGGGATGAGGCTGGGTTAGGCCGTGAAGGACACCAAAAGCCAGGCCACAAGCTTGGACTTTGTCCTTCTGGGCAAGGGCCCAGCTCTATGCACTGAGCCACCTGTCCAAGCCGGTGTTTCTCCATAGTGGCCTCATGGGTGTTCAGGGCTGGACCGTTCTCTGTGGTAGGGGCTGTCCTGTGCCCTGTAGAACAATCAGCGGCGTCCCTGGCCTCTGCCCACTAGGTGCTTATAGCACACCCACCCCAGGCGTGAGCACAAAATTGTCTCCAGGTATTGCCAAATGTCCCCTGGGCGGCAGAATTGGCCCCAGTTGAGACCCACTGGTCTAAGCTATGAGGTTTGGACGCTTCAGTGTGGAAGGCTGGGCCCGTCCATCCTGCTGCTTGGACACCCCGAGGACGTGGCCTGGGCGGCCAGGCTCAAGCTGGGTCACAGGCACAGCTGAGCACCTGCTGCCAGGAAGCAGAAAGTCCAAGCAAGCCATTTCCTTTCAAGCAAGCGAGGCAGCATCTGCAGGGCCTCTGCTCATGTTCCATCAGCGCTCACTGAGTCCGGGCCACGCCTGGCGCAGGGAGGCAGGGAGGCAGGCTGTCACGGCCCTGGGCTGAGCCAACGGCCAGGACCGGCTTGTGCTCTGTTCCCAGAGAAGGGGACGATGGGTTTCACAGGACAACTGGCAGCCCTATCACCCCCCCTTAGACTTGATCCCCACCATGGTCCTCTCTGCACCCGTCGCCTGACACCGTGCCACACTGCGCATTATGTTCCCATGGGTTCCTTAGTCTCCTTGGCTTAGTGCAGGACACCAGGGACACCTGGTCAGCTCCTGCACTGACCAGCCAGCCACCCCTGCACCCTCTAATTCAGTCAAACTGTGTGCTGCTGCCCAGGGCACCTCTGGTTTCACGTTTTTGCCTCGTCCTCAAATGCTCTTCCCCAAGACACCAGTTGTGATTTGGTCTGACTCATGTACTCAAGACAGCAGTGCTTAAAGAAGACAAATGTGTATTTTTCTTTCTCACAAAAGAAGTCCAGATGTAGGCAAACTAGAGCTGGTATAAGGGCCACACCATGTCACCAGAGACCCAGGCTCCTGCCAGCTCATTGCTCTTTCTTCCTGAGCATGTGTCCAAAATGGCTGCAGGAGCTCCTTTGTCACATCTGCCTCCCAGGCCGCTAGGTGGAGGAAGGACCAAACGGCACGCCCCTACCCGTTCCTGGACATCCCACTTGACATCCCTCTTACTTCTTACTGGCGAGAAGTTGGTCGCATGGCCACACCCAGCTGCAGGTGAGGCTGGGAATAATCGAACACGCCCAGCTGACATTGGAGCTGTTAGACAGGAGGATGGATATTGGGCACATGTCAGCAGTTTCTGCCACACCCACTTCTCTCCGCCCTGTGATGTGCCCAGACATCCCCATCCTGGGCCAGCACAGCCTGGGGGTGACTGAGTGTTCACAGACTTCCTCCCTGGAGGCCGATCCGGGACCAGCCTACGGCCAGGTCCGGGAAGCCCGCACGAGAGGAATAAAGGAGCGGGTGTGACACCCACCTCTGCCCCAGCCACCTTGCCCGCTCCGGGCTGATCTGGTCCCAGCCAGTGACACGGGGCCCGGGAGGGAGGCAGAGACAGGGCTGCTTGTCTAGTGCAAACGCTGCAATTTCCCCTCCACGGCTCCATCCAGCTTCACGCCTCTTTCGTGCCTCCTAAACCAAGTTACTCTTTAGGAGTAACTCGACCCACTCTCCAAGGCTCTCCGTGAGTGACGGGTCAACCGTGTGAGTGCAGGACTCACCTCCGAGCTGGGGCTATCCTGGGGAAGCTGGGTTAACCTCCTGAAATGCAGCCACGTCTGTGGTCATGATCCTATTGGCCAGTTGATCCCCCAGAAGTCACGGGGTGTTTGCTCTTTGTCTTGGCACCGAGAGCCACAGCACCAGGGCTGACCACTGACCGTGGTGGTGCCTGGGACCCTGCATGCCCAGGACTCGGGAACAGTGAAGCGTCACTTGTCTGGTCTGAGCTCCTTGCCTAAGGCTGCCAGGTCACAGGTGGCCAAGCAGGGATCCCAGTAGCCACGGCCTCTGAGCTCTTACAGCAGGGAGTCCCCTGGGAGCCAGC
>RJWJ010015033.1:0-36891 GCA_004363605.1 Indri indri | reverse complement strand
AAGAAATTAATTGGACAGCTAAAAATATATATAGAAAAAATTAGCCGGGCATGGTGGCACATGCCTGTAGTCCCAGCTACTCGGGAGGCTGAGACAGTAGAATTGCTCGAGCCCAGGAGTTTGAGGTTGCTGTGAGCCAGGCTGACGCCACGGCACTCGCCCCAGGCAAGAGAGTGAGACTCTGTCTCACAAAAAAAAATTAAAAAAAAAAAAAAAAAAAAAAAAATAAGTGTACACCTAGACACATTGTACTGAAACTGCACAGCATGAAGGATAAGAAGATAATCGAAAGCATCATAAAGATAAAATCCACCTAAAGCCACGTCTATTAGACTGTCAGCCTACTTCCCACAGCAGCAATACCAGAGGACAATGCAGTAATGTCTTTAAAGCCCTGAGTTTACATGCAGCTGAAGTGTCATTTAGGAACAAAGGCAAAATAAAGATATTTCCAGACATACAAAGACTGAGAGAATTTCCCTCCCACAGATGTTCACTCCAAGAAAAAGTCATTCAGCAAGAAGAGAAACGAACCCAGAAGGAAGACGTGGGTTGCAATAAACGATGGTGGGCACAGACATTGATAAAATGTTAGAAAATTTAATTAACTTCCAACTTTAAAAAGAAAGCTTTTATAATTTAACAAAGGTGAGATGGAAACTCTAAAAAGACAATATGAACACAGGGAGGGATGGTGTTCAGCTGGTGATTAAAATAAACGAATGGACTTCTGTTTGGAAGGAGAATAGAAATACTAAATTTTTATAATACATATTAAAAATGTAAAGGTAATTTTTAAGGGAAAAGAAATAGAATCCTTATCTTTCAAATCAGCAGAAGAAATGTAGAAAACTTGATCAATCCAATGAAAGGCAAGAAAAGAGAAAAAAGAAGCAAAGAAAAAGGATGTAAACATAAACGACAAAACAATGTGGTAGAAATGAGTTCAAATACATCAGTAATGAAGTTAAGTGTTTGGCTGGGCGCGGCGGCTCACGCCTATAATCCTAGCATTCTGCTAGGGAGGCTGAGGCGGGAAGATCACTTGGGGTCAGGAATTCAAGACCAGCCTGAGCAAGAGCGAGACACTGTTTCTACTAAAAATAGAAATAATTAGCTGGGAAAAAACAGAAAAAATTAGCCAGGCATGGTGGTGGGCACCTGTAGTCCTGGCTACTCGGGAGGCCGAGGCAGGAGGATCACTTGACCCCAGGAGTTTGAGGTTGCTGTGAGCTAGGCTGACTCCGTGGCACTCTAGCCCAGGCAACAGAGCAAGACTCTGTCTCAAAAAAAAAAAAAAAAAAAAAAAAAAAAAAAAAAAAAAAAAAAAAAAAAAAAAAAAAAAAAAAAAAAAAAAAAAAAAAAAAAAAAAAAAAAAAGAAAAAGAAAAAGAAATCGAGTATAAACTGATTAAATTCACTAGATTGAATTTTTACAAATCCAGCTCTATCCTGCTTATAAATAACATGCTTAAAACAAAACCATAAAGTAAGATTGAAATTAGAGACATTTAAAAGATATATCATAAAAATACTAATGAAAGGAAGTTGGTATAAAGATACTAATATCAAAGTCCATTTTAATACAGTCCTACTAATAGAAATAAAGAGAGACATCACATAATAATAAAAGGAAAAATCCAAAAAGGTTTAAAATTCACATGCTTGTTTTTTCATCTTGCAACATAGCCTAAACATATATAAAGAAAAAACTGACGGAATTTCAAGGAGGAAATAGTGAAACCATAGTCATACTGGGAGAGTTTAACATACCTCTGTAGAAACTGAGAGACCAAATAAGCAAATTGATAGGAGGAGCCAATAGATATATTTTGAAGTCTGCGCCAAGCAGAGAGAGAATATACATTCTTTTCAAAAACACAAGAATCATTTTAAATGAATTTCAAAAAACTGATATCCTACAGACCATTTTCCCTGGCCACAATGCAATTAATTTTTTAAAATGATTTAAAATGTAGTAAAAATAAACCAACCCTCCAAACAAATACCACCTTCACATTTTGAAAACCTTTAAATAATTTACGATTTGAAGAGGAAATCAAATGGAAAGTACCAAGTATTTATAATCGAATAACAATGACAGTGCTTCCTACATATCAAAACTTATAGGATGCAGTTAAAGTGGTACTTGATAAATTTATGGCCTTAAATACATGTATTAAGAAGGAAGAAAGATTGATGATAATTAAGTGTTCACTTCAAAGAGCTGGAAAAAAAACAATTAAAATGTAGATGGAGGCCAGGCGCGGTGGCTCACGCCTGTAATCCTAGCACTCTGGGAGGCAGAGGCGGGCGGATTGTTTGAGCTCAGGAGTTCGAGACCAGCCTGAGCAAGAGCAAGACCCCGTCTCTACTAAAAAAATGGAAAGAAATTAGCTGGACAACTAAAAATACATAGAAAAAGTAGCCGGGCATGGTGGTGCATGCCTGTAGTCCCAGCTACTCGGGAGGCTGAGTCAGTAGGATCACTTGAGCCCAGGAGTTTGAGGTTGCTGTGAGCTACGCTAACGCCATGGCACTCGCTCTAGCCAGGGCAACAGAGTGAGACTCTGTCTCAAAAAAAAAAAAAAAGTAAATGGAGCAAAATAATAAAGACACGAGTAGAAATTAATGAAATAGAAAACAAATGATAGAGGGAATCAAAAATAAAAACCAGTTGAGAAATGAAAGAAAAGGCATAAGTTATATTAAGAATGAAAAATGGCATTATATTAATAGCAGATAAAGGAAAGACTAAGAACTCATCAGATTAGCCACACACGTAACAGTCTAAAATTAAAAACTACATTTTCCAGACTCTCTTTCAGCTAGGCGTGGCCCAATGAACGAGTTCTGGCCCATGAGATGTAAACAGAAATTGATGTGTAAAACTTCTGATCTAAGTCCTTCGAGGGAGGGGATGTGCTCCTCCCTTTCTTTTTTCTTTCCTGTTTTCTGGAATGCAGACTTGCTGTCTAACGTGAGAGCAGCCGTTCTGGAACGTGAGAAGTGAGCCTGATATTGAAGATGGAGAAGGCAGGGAGGGAGCCCAGGTCCCTAAGGACTTAGGAACTTCCACTCCAGCTTTGGACCCCTGACAGAAATAAACACCTAAGCCCAGCGTGGTGGCCCATGCATCTATTCCCAGCAATTCAGGAGGCTGAGGCAGGAGGATCGCATGGGCCCACGAAGTTGAGGCCGTAGTGCATGATGAGCATGCCTGTGAATAGTCGCTGCTCTCTACTTTAGGCAACATAATGAGATCTCATCTCTATAAAATAAAAAAAAGAAGAAGAAATAAACTTCTAACTTGTTTAAGCTGCTCTTTTGTGGTTTTCTGTTACTTATAGTCAAATATAAACCTGTGTAATAAAACCGATAAAAGGGATCTATCAAAAACTTGCAGCAAACACAGTATAAGAGGAACTTTGGAATCGTTCCTACAAAAATCAGAACCAAGGCAAAAATTCCTACTACCACATCTGTTCAGCATTGCACTTTACAGCCTATGCAAAATGACAAAAAAGAAAAAGAAAAAAAGGTGTAAGAATTGAGAGAAATGGAAAACAATGTTCCCAGTAACAGATATAATGATTTTCTATATAGAAAATTTAGCTTTTCAGGTAAAGATGGTGGATTGAACATATAATTCTAATTTTTCTCCCTCCTGATATGCCTCTAAAACTACAGGAAAGGGATTTTTAAAAATTAGACATAAATCCACAAGGACAAGGAAAACCAGAGAGAAGTTACTGGCAATAACATTTTAGAAACTGGGAAGCAGATGGACAAGAAGTTACTGACTTAGCAGGTCCAAGAAAGCCGCACCCCGGCCTGACCGTGGTTAAGTGGGGCACACCTGAGCCATCCAGCCGCATCCTCAAATGGCTCAGGGACTGGCAGCCTCTGCTACTGCTGGGACAGGGTATGCGGGGCTGGGGATAATAAAAGGGGTAATTGGTGGAAAGCCATTTAGGAGGCAGTCAGACCCAGGATCTCAGCCCTCCCCCGTTTCCGCACTGCTAAGCAATGCTCCCTCCCATCCTGGCAGAAGTCTGGGGGATTATTTTTCGAGGATTGAGAAAATCTATTGTGAAGACTAGCCAAGAAAGAGGAAATTAAGTTATTATAATAGATGCTTCACAACTGCTGAAACTGTCCAGCCTTCTTCCTTACTAGGTTCCCAAGAAGAAAGACCTAAAAGTACTGACACTGGGGTGCACCAAACAGTCCCTCCAGATGGCTCCACAAAGGAGCTCAGAGTTGACACCCCCACTGCCACCCCACACCTCCCATGGGCTCAGAGCTCTCCAACGGCTTGGTGGCTTCTCGCTTTTGGTCATAAGCAAACAACCAAGGATTATCAGCATCTGAAGAAAGCCTTCAGCATGAAAGAAAGGAGCCAAAACAACATTGAAGAGTACACGGGCACAAACAGACTAGGAAAGCAGAAGTAAACTTCAAAAAAACCAAAAGGTTGAGCTATCATATACATACCTTTAGAGGCAAAAGAGAAGTTTTGTGTCCATGAAATGAGAACAGGATGCAGTTCTGTTTCTTACCAAGATGCTGAACTATTACAACTTCCGACTCCTTCTCTAGAGATCAATGCCAGAGGAGCTTCTTGGGGTGGGGGAGATGCTAAGAAAGCTCTGAGGAACCTCTGGGGATGGTTGGAATTGTTCTCTTGCTTCTTCTCTGCCATTTCTTTGGGAGAAATACTACCTGCTCTGAATCCAGCTGCCGTGACTTGGACCGCTGGTCCAGAGATCACCAAGAGTAAAATTAGAAGCCCTGTACTTGTGAGGAGTTGAGAAAAACAGAGAGGGACTAACTTTCTCTGGGTAGTTTCTTTTCACTCTACAAACCTGCAAGGCTGGTAAATCAGCATCTAAGTTTCACCTCCTAACACTGCTTTTCCCTGCAGAGAGGAACGAGGGGACGAAGAATGATGCCCTGGCACAAGAAGTTGTTTTGTGGGTGAGGACTGAGGTTTTCTGATATCTAGGGCTTTCCACCCTAAATCTCATTTGCTCCACCCCCATGCCCTCAAAACTAATTGTGACCGACCAGCACAGAGGTCTGGCCTTCCGTGTTGCCTGACAGAGTAGCCAGTTCAAATGAGCACTGAGGAGCACAAATATTTCAAAATAAAAACAACATATTGGATTTCAGATTCTATGCAAGCATAAATATTAGAACCGATGGACCAAATCTTTTTAATTGGCCTCATAAACATAGAAAGATAAAGGAAAATATAAGCAATAGTAAACAAAATAAGAAAACAAAAAACCAAGCAGAAACAGAGCATTGCATATGAAAAATGTAATAGTTGAAATACAATATTAGGTATGGAGAATATGATAGTTAAAATGAACAAAATGGTTAGGATAATTACAGACTGAGGAGTGAACTGAAGAGTCATATGTGGAAATCCTCAAGAAGGAAGAAGGAGAGGACAAAAAAGTAGAAAATAGAAAAGAAAAACTAAGAGACACGAAAGTCATTAAACACAGCCTGCATTCAGGGGAGGGGAGTTAGGCTCCACCTTTTGAAGGGCGACATGTCAATGAATTTGTGGATATTCTATCTACCACACTAGGAGTGGATATTTTTTAAAAAATTTATCCTGCTTGGGATAAATGAAGATTGATATTTTTCATCAATTTTAGAAAATTCTCAGCCATTGTCTCTTCAATTCTCCTTTATTTTTTCCTCTGGGACTTGTGTTACACATATACGAGGTTGTCTCATCTCTTAACCTTTTTCCTAGTTTCTATGTCCTAATCTGTACTAAGTTGTTGGTGGCATCTTCATATTTATCTTCCAGTTCACAAATTATCTCCTCAGCTAAGTCTTCATTTGGACCTACTATGCCATTCACCACATTCTGACTTTTTAATTTTAAAATTATATTTTTAATTTCTAAAAGTTATACTTTGTTTCAGTGTGCTTCAGTTCTTCCCAATTTTGATAGTCTTTCATTGCTAGTCTATTTTTGTGATTCAATCTTCTATTTCCTTACAAATTCCCTACACGGTTATTTTATGCTCTCTATCTAATGATTCCAACATCTGGCATCCTTGGGGACCTAACTCTTTTGTTGGTTGTTTCTCCTGCCTCTCAATTATGGGAGTTTACTTCCTTGAGTCTTTGCTGATTTTTTTCCTCATCTCCCATCCCCTTCTGATTTTTTACTGTGAGTTCACATTGGCAAATATTCATCTGTGGGAATCTTTAGGCCTTAATTGAAGATGACTTTCTTCAGAGAAGAATTCACATTTGCTTTTTCTGGGTGCCAAGGGATCAACCTGATCACTTTAGCCATCTTTCAAGATACTAGCTTACTGCGTGTATTTTGATTCAGCTTCTCCTTACTGCTGGCCCAAAGTTTAGTCTTGCAAAATTTATCTTGCTGCTCTTACACATTTGGACATTTGCACATAGGGCAACCCCATCTCTCCTGTATGGTTAGTCCTTTACTTGGTTTCAGCTCACTTGGTCCCTTGGAGATTTCACATACCTCCTGCAATCCTGGCTGTACAAGAGGAATCATGTTTCCAGCAGGATAAACATGATTGTGACAAGACTCGTCAGAGTATCAAGGCTGCTACTTGCAGAAGTGGAAGTCCCAGGAATCCTTTACCATGAAAGCAAACAGAAAAACAAATAGAACTATAAAGAGAATTTGGCAAGTTTGCTGAAAGAGGTCAACAAAGAAAAATACATACTATTCCTATACACAAGTAATAGCCAATTAGAAAATATAATAGAAAATAATATCATTTATAATTATAATAAACTTTAAGATACTTATAAATAAATCCAGCAAAAGATATGCAAGACCTTTATGGAGAAAAATCACAAAAATATTATTGAAGGACATAAAAGAAGATCTGAATAAATGGAGATTTTTAAATGTTCCTGGGTAATATTCATGGGTTGGAAGATACTAACATAAAGGTGTCAGCTCTTTTCAATTTAATCTACAAATTTAATGCAACATAAATGAAAATTTCTGTGAATATTTTTGTGGAACTTGACAAGCTTATTCTAATATTAATGTGGAAGAACAAGAGAAAAAGAAGTGCTAAGAGGATTGTAAAGTGGGAGGAGGGGGACTTTTCCATATGAGATATGAAGATTTACTATAAAGTTATACTAAGACAGTACAGCATTAGCACAGAGAGAGAAAAGTAGCCCCATGAATTAAAATAGACTAGAGTCCAGAAAATAAGCCCACTCATATTTGGAAACTTGATATATGAGAGAGGTTGCATTATAATAGTGGAGAAAAGACTATTTAATAAATAATGCTAGGACAAATTATTATCTTTATGGATAATAAATTTCCACAGATACCATATAAAAACTCTGTGGATTAAAGGCTTTAATGTGAAAAGCAAAACTTTATAATTCTTAGAAAAAAATACAGTAAAGTATCTTTGTGACCTCAAGTTGGAAGGGGAAGGATTTCTCTCTCTTTTTTTTTTTTTTTTTTTTGAGACAGTCTCACTCTCTTGCCCGGGCTAGAGTGCCATGGTGTCAGCCTAGCTCACAGCAACCTCAAACTCCTGGGCTCAAATGATCCTCCTGCCTCAGCCTCCTGGGTACCTGGGACCACAGGCAGACGCCACCATGCCCTGCTAATTTTTTCTATTTTTAGTTGTTTGGCTAATTTCTTTCTATTTTTAGTACAGACGGGGTCTCCCACTTGCTCAGGCTGGTCTCGAACTCCTGAGCTCAAGTAATCCTTCCCAACTCAGCCTCCCAGAGTGCTAGGATTACAGGCGCGAGCCACCACGCCCCGCCAAGGGGAAGAATTTCTTAAACAAGATGTAAAAGCTCCCAATTCCAGAAAATGATGGTAAATTTGACAGCATTAAAATTTAGAACTTTTGTACAACAAAAGATACTGTAAGCACAGTTAAAGACAAGACATAGATTGGAGAAGATATTTGCAGTGCAAATAACCAATGAGGTAGCATCTGGTATATATTAAAAAGTCTGCCTGATGTGGACTCCTAGCTACTCCAAAGGCTAAGACTGGAGGATGGCTTGAGCCCAGGAGCTCTGGGCTGTAGTGCACTATGCTGATCGGGTGTCCACACTAAGTTCGGCATCAATATGGTGACCTCCCGGATGCGGGGGACCTCCCGGGAGCAAGGGACCAACAGGTTGCCTAAGGAGGTGAATCGGCCCAGGATGGACACAGAGCAGGTCAAAACTCCCATGCTGATCAGTGATGGGATCGCGCCTGTGAATAGCCACTGCACTCCAGCCTGGGCAACATAGTGAGACCCCATCTCTGAAAAAAAAACAGTATATATTAAAAAGTCTGACAAATAATTTTTTTAAAAGATACAATTTTCATCACAAATGATGCAAACAGTTCACAGAAGTGGAAGCCTACATGGTCAATAAGCATCTGAAAAACTGCTTGACCTCAACAGTAATCCGGAAATTGCACACTAGATACACATCAAGATAGTATTGTTGATCAAACATTTAATATTAATAAATGTTTGGGAGTACAAACTGGTATAAAACACTTTCGAGAGCAATTCAGCAAAATCCAGGAGAGCTGAGGGGTATGTCTCCACCCCCAGCAGCTCCGCTTGCTAGGCCTTTCCCTAGGGGAGGCACCATACATATGCATGAGGAGAATGTGCAGGAACGCTTACCCTGACTCAAGCACTGTTTGCAGTAATGAAAACCAGACTCACAGGAGAATGGATAAATTGTGATGGATCCATATCATAGAACGCACTGCAGCAGTTAGAGTAAATGAACAACAGCTACATATATCATCGTGGATGCCTCTAAAACCACAGGATCTAAATCAAGCAAGCTGCAGAAGAATGCATAGTGTATAATGCCATTTATAAAAAGTTTCAAAATATGCAAAATAATTCTAAATATTGTTTATGGTAATAGTTATTATATAAATTTGGAAAAGTATAAAAAGCTGGATAGGAAGCGAATACAACAACATGTCAAAAATTGATAAAGCTGAATAATTGATAAAGTGGGTACTTGGGCTTTTTATTATATTGTTCTCTTTACTTGTCTCAAGTTCTGAAATGTTTAATTTAAAGGCAGCACTCTACAGCTGTGTGGGGAATGGATTAGAAGGGAGCAAGGCCCACTGCTGGCTTTGCTGTGGTGGAGAGGTGGGGAGGGAGGATGGATTTTAAATTTGTCCTTGTGGATGTGAGTTTGCCGTCGTTGTTTTGTTTTGTTTTTATCTTGACCTACTGTGTGGCTGGGGGAGGCTAAGTCAAAAGCCTGAAAGTCTAGCAATTTCCAGGGTTGTCATGGTGTGAGGAAACAGCACCCTTACCAGTGCTGGTCTGGGTGTAAATGGGCTCAGGGGCTTTGCTGGCGATTCAGTGGTGGCTCCGATGCTAGCCAAACACGAGGGCAGCAAGTCCCGGGCAAGGACATTCAGCGCAGAAGCAGTCTCAATGTCCCGCCAGAGAATGATGGACAAGAAGACCAGGGCACGTGCTTGGGCTGGCACCCTAGGATACTTGCCTTAGGTCGTTGCTAGACCGATGCCTTGGAATCTTGAGTAGTGCTCATGGCACACGAAGTAAAACAGGAAAGTGACTGTTTCTAAGGTGCAACAAATGATTGTGACCCACCAAGCCAGAATGCTAGGTCTGGATGTCGGGAGCAGATGTCGCTGCCTCCAAATGGCGAGCCCAATGTCCCTGTATCTTCTAACCAGGTGGAATCCTCACTCCTCATAGGATGCTGCAAAAGACAGGCACCCCCACACTATCCCGCTGGGGCAGGGGCAGAGGGCAGATCTGGATTGTGGAGATGAGTGAGTTCTGTGCATTTGCACCCTCAAGAAGCCTTGGAAGAAAACAGTTAAGTCTAAATTCTTCTCTCCAGTCCTCGAACCTGGGCAGGCCCTTGGGGTCTGGCCTCTCACCCTGCTTAGCAGTTATAAGAAATAAGTTAGAACGGTATGTATCAACATGGGTAGATCTCAAAAAATAACAACGAGTAAAAAACCATGGCGCCAAATGATGTGTGCAACATTACACTGGTTTATGTAAATAAAAACCGCAAAACCAAGCTACATATTTTCTGTGGACACAATTATGTACATGCAATGCATTTTTAACGATTGGAAAGTGCTCATTAAATTCATAATAGTGTTTCTTCTGGTGGTGGGAGGGGATTAGGACGGGATGGTGGTAGAGGTCAGTTTTATTCATTATGCCTAACGATTTTTTGTAAGGGACACTGCGTTCATTATTTATGTCATTTTAAAAAATGTAAACATAAAATATAGGGCAGAAGAGCAAAAATGCCAAAATATTAAACAGAGGTGATTTCTTGGGCGTGAGAATATAGATAATGGCATCTTTATCTTTGTACTTTTGTTTATATTATTTCAATTTAAACATGTCTTAACTGCTTGCCATTTGGGGAGGCTGCAAAGATCGAGTAAGGTATAACTGGCCTGCAGACCAAGCCGTGCGTTGTGATAACAGAGTCCCAGCAAATACTTGCTGATATGAAAAAGCAAGTGGAGGTAGAGATGTGGCGACAACTGCTTTGGAGAAGTCTTGCTGTGAAGTAGAGCAGACCCTGGGCTTCCGCTGTGCTGGCGGGAGGCTGTGGGAGTGTGGGCGAGTGTGATGAGGGACAGTCCTGGCGCCTTAGCCAGGCCAGGTTTGGGGGGGCTTGACTGCTGTCAAGAACCCAGGCTTTTGAGTAAGAGCCACTTGAGTTCAAATTCTTTTGTCTCTGAGTAGCTATATAAATTTCAGGCATATCACTTAAATTGCTTGGGCCTCAGTTTTCTCATCCGTATAATGGGGATAGTAATGTTAACCTCGCAGAGGTGCTAGTAATCACTGACTTAGCCCTGGTGATCTTGAATTGGTTTAGTTCAGGCCTCCAAATACCCACCCCAGCCCTCCACCCCATTAAGAGTTTAGGATCAAAACTTGCTTTTCTGGGGTTTGAGGGGTATGGAAAGGTGGAGAGCAGGGAGGCTGTGTGGGAGGGTAGCACAAAGCATTGCCTCTGCTGGTGCTCAGCGGGCCAGGTGACCGCCTGCAGGAGGGGCAGCGAGCAGGCGGCTGGGTATAGACGGCGGTAATAACAGAGCGGAGGGGAGGCCCGCCCAGGTAATGAGGGCTGGGGTTTCAAATAATCCTCCTTAGTGGTCCTTAGGTCTACTCCTCTGAGCTCTTTTCAACCAGGACCCCTCCTCTTCTTAGGAACCCCTTTTCTCGCTTCATTTATTTCGTGATAATACTTGATGTCTCCTTAACCCCTGGACATGAATCCACCTAGAAATAGTTCCCCTTCTGGAAAGGCTTAAACCTGCAACCCTTCTAGAGCAGCAGAGAAAGGGGAGGCAAAGGGAAGATGTTCTGAACTCTCACTCCTGCAGCAAAAGGGACCGAGATGGTACAAAGCCTGGCACACAGCAGGTGCCCATTAAATTACAGCAGAAGTGCTTTCCTCCAAACTCTGAATAAGCAATATACTAATAGGTGTCTAACAAATTGGAGAATTGCTGATTTAAACAAAATTAAACAGATTTATTGCAGGAATTGTCCGGGCTTTTCAATTCTGTGCACCTTGTGCATTTCCAAGGAGAAATTTATACAGGAGAACTGTACACAGTTCCCTAAACTTCCTGGACTCTGGGGCTTTTGTTCAAAGAACACCTGTAAGTCTCCTGTGGAACTGCAGTCTAAGAAACACCATTTCAGAAATCAGATTTTAGGTAAATAGATTGTGTAATTGGATTATAGTAATTTTTATTATCATCCTTTGCCATCTGAAGCCGTGGGCTTTGAGACTGGAACTGAGGGTGGGAGGGTGCCCCAAGCCCAAAGCACCCAATTTCACCCTCAATCATGGGAGCAAGGGGCGGACAGGGGTCTCATATTTTAACCACCCAGAGAACTTTCCCAACCCACATCCTCTCCACCTCCACCTGCACCTCCCTGCCCTCACCTGTGTTCTCCTGCACTCTCCCTAGCTTTTAACATAGGGTCTGGTACAAGTTGGTGCTCGGTTCGTGCTGGTTTAACCACAACACAGTTCTGGGCACTTTTTTTTTTTTTTTTTTGAGACAGAGTCTCCCTCTCTTGCCTGGGCTAGAGTGCTGTGGCGTCAGCCTAGCTCACAGCAACCTCGAACTCTTGGGCTCAAGCGATCCTCCCGCCTCAGCCTCCCCAGTAGCTGGGACTACAGGCATGCGCCAACATGCCCGGCTAATTTTTTCTATATATTTTTAGTTGTCCGATTAAATTCTTTCTATTTTTAGTAGAGACGGGGTCTCACTCTTGCTCAGGCTGGTTTCGAACTCCTGAGCTCAAACAATCCACCCTCCTTGGCCTCCTAGAGAGCTGGGATTACAGGCGTGAGCCACCGCGCCCAGCCATGGGCACATTTTTAAAAGGGTTTTCGTATTTCTAAGGTGGGTGTATTAAAGCTCCTCATGTTTGAAAAATGGTGATTATGTTTGGCCAGTGAGGCGATGTGTTTGTTAACTTTTATTTAATAAACAATTTCAGACATTGTTAGAGAAAATCATTTAATGAACCCAAAGCGGGGATTTTGCTCTCAAGGTTAGGCTAGTTTCTAACCTGTTGAGAGGGGTTTACGAGCCAGAGATTTTTGGTTGTGTTTTCTTTTCAATTGAACTTTTTATTTTGAGATCATTGTAAGAAACGATACAGAGAGATTGCATGGTCCCTCTTCCCGCTTTCCCCAGCAGTGACATCTTGCAAAACTGTACATACAATATCATAACAAGGCAAGTAACCTTGGCGCAGTCCAACAACCTTATTTCAATTTCCCCACTTTCACTTGTACTGTGGGTGTGTGCGCACGTGGTTTGGTCTACACCATTTTATCACGTGTAGGCTTGTGTATCCACCACCACAATCAAGATGTTAGGTAGATAGCAAGGGATTCCGGGTCTCCTAGGGACAAAAGTGGGTGCTGCTGGCCGGGCGCGGTGGCTCATGCCTGTAATCCTAGTACTCTGGGAGGCCCAGACAGGTGGATCGTTTCAGCTCAGGAGTTCGAGACCAACCTGAGCAACAGCAAGACCCCGTCTCTACTAAAAATAGAAAGAAATTGACCAAACAACTAAAAATAGAAAAAATTGGCCGGGCATGGTGGCGCATGCCTGTAGTCCCAGCTACCTGGGAGACTGAGGCAGGAGGATCGCTTGAGCCCAGGAGTTTGAGGTTGCTGTGAGCTAGGCTGATGCCACGGCACTCTAGCCCAGGCAAGAGAGCGAGACTCTGTCTCAAAAAAATAAAGTGGGTCCTGTTGCCTTGGTGCAATTGCCCCACCTGGGAAGAAGGACTAGGTGGGCTCCAGGCCCCCATCTTGGTCCTGCGCCGACCCTAATCCTCTCCCTAGTGACTGCCATACCTGGGGGAGGAGGGAACACTCTGCAAATCTGCCAAGTAGTACTTGGCGCACCAGCAGCAAAAGAATGCAGAGGACTCTCTAGCCCGTGGGCCAGGCCGCATAGGTACCACAGAGTCTGGTAGTGACCTGGAACACCCCGTGTGTGTAGTAAGACTCAGATCATGCAACTCCCAATTGTCCAATCAATGTGGTTCCATGGTGACCTCTGAACCACAAGGGAGGTCTCAATTCAGACACTGCAAAACAAGACACAGACCCTTCCTTTTGCTCTTGCTTTCTGCGACAATGGGTCTGGTGGTCATCTGTGGCGTATGTATCACGCTCTGTAAGCCTATATCTCGCTCTTGCCCTGTAACCCTATCTTTCTCTCCTCAATATTTCTCATTTCTGCACTTGCCTTACTTTGGCATGTCTGGTCATTCTTCGGCCACGAGTACTAAGAATTGACATTCCAGACTGCGACCTGACAAAGATACAAAACAGTTCCGTCCCCACAGGATCCCCCGTGTCTTCAATGCCAGTCAGCGGGTTCTGAGTGGACAACGCTAAGGAGCGGGCGAGTACAGGAGAAAAAAATGAGGCAAGCCCCTGATGGTTGAGGCACCTGCAGCAGAGAGACGGACAGAAAGAACAGAGCCGTTTAAAGGAGATTTCCAGAAAGCCTTGCTGCACAATGAGTGGATATGACTCCTCCTCTATTAACTCACAAAATCCAAGTTCTCACCCATCAGTCATCTGGAGTTGGATTTGGCGGTGGGGGTAGGGATGCTGGGGTGCTGAGTCTGATAGGAATTCCTTACCAGGTCCAAGTGGCATCGCACTTGATCCTCAGCACTACCTTGACAGGGGGTGGGCAGGGAACATTATCTCCTGTGGAGACAAGGAAAAAAGATGGAACAGAAGTGACTTGCCTGAGGTCATACAGCTTGTAAGCAACAGGCTCTGGGAAATCTAGGTGAGGAGCCACCCACTCCCTGGGCTCCAAATCAAGTCTGGCTGAGTCCATCGAGATATGATTGAAACCAGCTCACAGTGGCCCAGTAGAACCCCTGGCTCCTCCAGCTGGAAATCGCGCCAGCACTGAGTCACCCCGGATCCCCCGTCTGTCACCCCTGCACCTTGTACATCAGCACATCCCGCACGCTGGCCCCGAAACGCACCTGGAATCCTTCTCCTCACTTCCAGCACAACCACCCAAGTCAAGCCTCATCACCTCGTGATGGATTATTTTGCAAAAGCCTCCTAGACAGTATCTCTGCCTCTTCTGTCGAATTGCCCGAGCATGTAAGTCAGGGCTCTGCGAAGCAGGCCCTGCAGGCAAAGCCAGCCTGCTGCCTGCTTTTGTATGGTCCCTGAGCTACAAGTGATTTTGACATTTTTAAATGGTTGAAAAAAATCAGAAGAATAATATTTTGCACCACAGGAAACTCTGAAATTCAGATTTTATTGTCTGTAAATAAGGTTTTATTGGAATATACACACGCTTTTTCTTTACGTGGTGTCTGTGTCTGCTTCCACAAAGCTGAGCAGTAGCGACTGGGATGCGTGGCTTACAGAGCCGGAAATTCTTACGACCAGGGCCTTTACAGAAGGAGTGTGCCGACATCGCCCCCTCTCATCTCCTCCACGGGCTTCCTGCTCCTCCCAGAGGGAAGCCCCGAGTCCTCCCTCCAGCCCACGGGCCCTGCTGCCTCTGGCTCATCACCCCCCTTGTTCCTTCATCACCATGCCCCAGTCTGCTGGCCTGGGGTCCCCTCTCCCCTCGTTCATTGTCTCTGCCAAGCCCTTTCCTCCTCCGGCCTCTGAACTGCTGTCTCTGTGCAGGATGCTCTCCTCCTGCTCTTTGCATGACCGGCTCCTTTTTCTCCGGGTTTTAGCTTAAGTGTCACCTCTTCAGAGAGGCCTTCCTTCCCTGTCCCCTCCCTCCCCAGTCATTCCATCTCATTCCCTGTTTCTTTCCTTCACTGCATTTTTGTCTATGTGTTTATTGCCTGTCACCCCCACCAATGGGTATACACTCCCTCTGGGCAGAGCACATATTAAATGCTCAATGAATATTTGTGAATGAATGAATGAATGAGGCCTTTCTTGGCCTAGCAGCTGTGTGTCCATTTCCCTAGCAGGGTGACTTCTGTCTCCTGGATTGAGATCATTCTCATTGATTCCTCCTCAGTGTTTTATTCTCCTCTTGGACTCGCTGCCGTTATTAACCACTGTGAGTTTCTTTTCCAAAGACATTGTCAGCCTTAAGGTCTTTCTGCAAGGAACCAAGGTGACGGCTGGTACTTAACCAGTTAAGGAAGACATGTGCCCCCTTCTCTGAAGATGAAGAGGCTCCTTCTTCTAGTATCAAGGACCCAATCTATAAAAAAAGATTAGTCATGTCAACATCTGAATTTAGTGATTGGTACAAATATAAAAAGGTTCCACTCACCTGTTATTCTAAGAAACAGGAAACGGCCTCAGCTAATAAGCACAGCCGATTGCAATGTCATAGATAGTATGGCTGGGGGTATGAATATGTGAAAGACACGGTGACCACGCTGGATTGGCTACATTATGGTACAATTCAAAAAAAATCCCCAATCTTGGTGTCTGAAAACAACGTAGATTTGTTTCATGCTCACATTATACCACCATCATGAGCTGACTGGGCCACTGAACATGGTGGTCACTCAGGGATTCAGGATGAGGGAACAGCTCCTTCTTGAATGTTGCCGGTTGCTGTGCCAGGAGGAGACCTCCGGCTGGGCTCACGTCGGCAGTCGGATGCTCTGATGGAGGAGTGCAGAGAGCCACGCCAGTCTCGTGGGCTCAGCCTCCCTTCACAAGGGTCCTGAGCCTGGGAGGCAGAGGGGCCAAGAGTATTTGATGGATAGCAGTAATGGCAACCACATGGGGGGAAGAAACCATGTTTTCTTCAGAGGCAAAAATAAGACCAGGGTAGGAGAAGAGAGGGCAAGAAAGATGGGAGCTGAGAAAGAAAGACCTTGTAGGCTCTTAAAGGCACATTGGTGAGGCTAATACTCTGGTCACATGCTTTCGTTCACCTGAGCTGTAAATTTCTGTGTGTCATCTGTTGTCATGGTGTTTGAAAAGCTGATTTTGCACCATATATAGCTTTTTAACTACTCTTTGCTGTTAAACACAGATAGCACCTTCTGAGTGGGCGAGTTACAGCAGTCCTGCTCAGGTAAAACTATTCCCCCAGCTCTTGCTTCAGTGAGCAGGGACATAGCATCTCTGGGGATATACCAAGCCAAGGCATGAACTCTGCAGCAAACACAGCTGCTCACAGTATTTCACACACTCCAGCAGTAAGGACTATGACCGAATCAAAGAAGACTCCGATTTCTCTTTAGGGCTAACACTAAAATGTCTTTTCCATTCATGTCCAATCTTCCAGTTTGGTCAGTGTCTTCCTTTGGGGCAGTGCTGTCGAACAGAACTTGCTGCAATGATGAAAATGTTCTCTGTCTGTGCCATCCAGTATGGTAGCCACTAGCTACCTGTGGCTATTGAGCACTTGAAATGTGGTTATTACTGAGGCACTGAGTTTTTCATTTTATTTAATTGTAAATAATTTAAATTTAAATAGCCACATATGGCTAGTGGCTACCACATTGGACAGTGCAGCTTGGGCATATGAAGGAAAACCATAGCTTTGTATTCAGCCCCTATCTTTGCTATGCCAAGAACAAGACAGCTGTGTGCCTGAAAGACCAATATAAATGCCGGCTATGGTATGTCTGATTCCAAAATCTCCTCTGACTCATACTGTCCTGCTCAGTCTCCAGGGAAGATGTCTAGACAGTTCCTTGTATAAGAGTGGCCTCTAAGTCTGGGCGCGGTGGCTCACGCCTGTAATCCTAGCACTCTGGGAGGCCGAGGTGGGCGGATTGTTTGAGCTCAGGAGTTCGAAACCAGCCTGAGCAAGAGCGAGACCCTGTCTCTACTAAAAATAGAAAGAAATTAATCGGACAACTAAAAAAAATATATAGAAAAAAATTAGTTTGCATGGTGGCACATGCCTGTAGTCCCAGCTACTTGGGAGGCTGAGGCAGAAGGATCACTTGAGCCCAGGAGTTTGAGGTTGCTGTGAGCTAGGATGACGCCATGGCACTCACTCTGGCCAGGGCAACAGAGTGAGACTCTGTCTCAAAAAAAAAAAAAAAAAAAGAGTGGCCCCTAATTGGATGGGGAGGTGGACCACTGACCAAAGGCTATTCTTCCACCCACAGGCTGGCCAGAGCCCAGGAAGGTGGCCCATGGTGGAGTCTCTGCAGCAGTGGTGGCAACTGGTTAACCCATCGGGCTGCTTCCTTTAGAATTTTAAAAGGTTTGGCCAATCAGCAGTGAGAGGGGCAGGAGGGGGCAAATAGAAACAAGGACATTATGGTAGAGAGAGAGTCTGGTCCCTGACAGCTGTCCTGTCCGAGTCCCAGCTCCCAACCATGTACATCCCTACAAACAAACAAACATACAAACAAATAAATGCCCTTTCCCTCAAGGCAGACTGAGTGGCCATTTGTCCTTTGTTTCAAAAGAAATTAAGCAACTAAAATTCCTTCAACTCAGGGTATCTCAGCCTTCGCGCTACTGACATTTGGGGCCATAGAATTCTTTGTGACGGGGGCTGGCCTGCTCATGGCAGGATGTTCAGCAACATCCCTGGGCTCTACCCACTAGATGCCAGCAGCAAACTACACCCAGCCACCGGCAGTCATGATAACCAAAATGCCTCCAGACATTGCCAAATGTCCCCAGAGTGGGAGGGGATGGGGCCAAAACTCTCCGCCAACCCCCTCCCCAGCCTGGAGAGTCAATTCTCTGACTGAATCCCAAGTCCACCTCCTCTGGCCTCCTTAGGAGGAAAAGATAAGAGCAGCAGTTTATTCCTAGCAGCATCACAGCTCTCCCTCCTTCTCTTCTCCAGGCTAAATAAAGATAGCTTTTTTAGTCCTTTTCCTAGACTCTGTTTCACAGATATTGATGGAGACATCTAAAGATGGGACTGGAGCCATTTGGTCGGGAGGGACTCTGTTCCCTGGCTCACCTATTTATAGAGACGGGGGTGGGCGTGGGCAGAAACATCTGTGCCACCCTGCGACAGTGAGCGCTCCCTGGCCAAGGCGGTGGTGGCCGCACCGGGAAGGATCCTCTGTGCTTCTGCCCCTGAGTGGATCAGGCCAGCGGAGCCAGCAAACTGCTAATTTACAAAAAGGGGGGAAATGACGCTTTGAGGCCGTCGGAATTTGTCTCATCCCATCCCTCTGAGCTCCTTCCAGTAGTTTCTGGGATCTCTCCCCTTGGTATTCCCAGGGGCACCTCAAACTCAATAAAAGCAGAACTCCTTGTCTTCTTCCTCTAATCCATGCTTTTGCCAGTATTTTCCACCGCGTCCACCTAGTTTCTCAAGTCAGAAGCCTGAGTGTCCCTGACTCACCCTGCTCCCACCCACCACGTCTAACCAAACAGCGAGTGCTCCAACTCCGCCTCCTTGAGTCAATCCCCTCAGCCGCAGTTCTTGTCCCTGCTGCCCTGGATTAGTTTGTCAGCCTCTGGACTATTTAAACTGTCTCTACATCTGCTCTGCTCCCATCCAGTCTCCGCACTGCAGCCAACATGATCTTTAAAGAAATATGTGAATCTGGCCGGGCACGGTGGCACACACTTGTAGTCCCAGCATTCTGGGAGGCCAAGGCAGGAGGATCGCTTGAGTCCAGGAGTTCGAGGTTGCAGTGAGCTATGACGATGCCACGGCACTGTAGCCTGGGCAACAGTGAGACTCTGTCTCAAAAAAAGAATCTGTTTTACGCCTGCTTAAAACCTTTCACTTGCTACCCAAAGTCTTTGGATGAAATCAAAAGTTCTTACCATGTTTACAATGCAAGATTCTCCGAGATAGGCCTGCTCCGCACCCAAGTCTCACCTCATTTCACCCTCCCTCCTGCGGCCTTGCTGCAGCCCCATGGTGTCTCTTCAAAGATGCGAGGCCCAGTGTGGACTCGGCCTGTGCACATCCGTCCTCTGCTTCCTCCTCTGGGGAAACTCCCACCTATTCTTTCCATCTCAGCTTAGACGTCACCTCCTAAGAAGACCTTCCTAAGGAGACCTTAGGAAGTTCAGCCAGGTTAAATCCCCTTGCTCTATCCTCTCTGAGCACCTTGTCGTTCCATTGTCTCAGGTTAGAGTCACCAAAACAATGCACGAGCCACCAACTGGGTGCAGGTCATGCACTGGGGATGAGCACAGAAACCAGGAATGCAGCAGTGGGGAGAGACAGGGTTGCGGGGGAGGAAAAGCCCGCAGGAGGGGGTGCTAGGGAGGTTGCTGGGTGTACGAGGAGCCGGGCTCCTCCAGGACTCCCTCCCCCCACATTTCCAAGAAGGCTCCCAGAGAGTTGGAGGAGACCCTGCGGCAGAAAACAGAAACCTGGCAGTACACAAGGTTCAAGGGGAACCTTCCAGCAAAGATGAGTCCGGGCTCCTGCGGAACTGCCCGCCACAGCTGTGGCCGAAACCAGAGGGTCAGAGGAACCGGACACAAGGAAGCAAATAGTCTCCAGCCATCTTCATGACACTGGCAACTGCTGCACCTGTTTAGTGTTTGTCGTCCTTCATCCACGAGCAGAGAGCCTGTGCCTACATCCTTGGTGCCTGGCCTGCTGCAGCAGAGAACACTCTAGCACACAGTAGGTAATCAATTAAATTTGCTGAACTGAATTGAATTGAACTAGGTTGGGGGAGGGGTTCCCAGGAAGAAAGAGCCCTGAGGTTCTGCTCAGAACCTGACCGTGCTCCATGCCAGCTGAGATTTGCAGGTAAGGCGTGGATCGTGGATCGAGTGCTTGCTTTGGTGTTGCCTCTTTGTTTTTGTGTGTTTGTTTTTCTCTTGTCAGTTCAGATTTTCTTTTTGCTTTGGAAATAGACGTCCTTGCCTCACACCCACCCATCCTATCTCATTACTAAGATCACATCTCTAACTCCCTAAACCAGCTCTCACTAGAGCTTGATTATTAAAAATGCCAAGAATCAGCCTCACTTGGTTGTGGTAGTAGGACCTGATTAAAATGATTCCTCATTAAAAGCATCTCACTCCACATTTGTCCTCTCCTTCTGTTTGCTAGTCCCAGAATAAATGTCCCTTGCCCTGTGTTCCCTTGATCCCATCTCTGGAGGGAGCTCCGTTTATCTGCTGCCCACATATTTGAGAGCTGACGGTACACCAGGAGCTGTGCTGCATTCCGTGGCTACAAGGACAATCTGCTCTGCGCTTGCCTTCCAGGAGCTCAGAGGGGAGACAAACTCATAATCGACCCTAATATTCTAAAAATGTGATAAATTCAGGGATGGAGTGAGGGTCAGCACACCATGGGGGTGCCATGGGGAGACACCTAACTGCCCTTCTGGGTCAGGGAAGGTTTCCTGGTAAGGCAATGTCTGAACTGAGTTTGGGAGGTTGAATAGGAGTTAACCACAGCGAAGGGGACAGGTGAAGAGCATTCCAGGTGGCACAGAGGTGAGACCAGCAGCTGTGGAGCAGTCGGGTAGAGTTGAAAAAGATGCGAAAGGAAGAGACTGGTGGAAGAAGAATCTGGAGACGGAGACAGTGGCCAACTCCCAGAGGATTCTGTGTACTGTGCGGAGGCTTTTCCATGTTGACGGCACCTCCTCTTTCTCACTGGCCATTTGACTTGGGTCCCCACCAGGCCACTCCAAATGTTCCCTTAAAAGCTCCCCTCATATTCCCAAGTCCCACCCATGGGTGAGTGTGTACGCAGGGGTCAGAAGTCTTGGACCTGTCTTGGAGTTCTGCCCACCATAGCCCAGAGGTCTGCACCTTGTTGCCCAAGTTTCCCAAATTGACTCCATGTTTCGAGTTCACCATTTAAGGAAATGAGGCAGTGATGGAGACTGCTGGCTCTCCTCCAGCATCTGAACTCCTCTTCTCTGCAGAAACAGAACCTACCTCTGCCATAGCAGGTACCATAGACAGCATTTTTAGCTGGGTACAAGGCGACGCTTCTTAGCTTCCCTTGCAATTCGGCATAGCCACGAGACTAATTTCTGGACAATAGAATGTAAGCGAACATGACAGGTGGCTACAAGGAACCCCCTCGAGAGACCTGGCTCTTGCCTCTTGCCGGTCCTCTACTCCTTCCTCCACATGGATGCTGGAACCCAGGAGCCACCACCTGGTGCCTGAGAACAAAGACCACACCCCAGGGACGGCAGGTGAGTGACGGGCAGGAGCCCGGATCTCCAAGGACTCTGTGGGACAGAAGAGCCCTACCAGCATGGAACTGCGTACTTCCGGACTTCTAACTGGTAGAGAAATAAACTTCTATTTTATTTGCGCCATCGTTGATTTGAGTTGCCTGATATTCACAGTTAAATATAATCCTAACCAACACAGGAATTATTTCCTTAGTTCCCCCTAGACTTGAAAGCTTGCATACATTTTTCTTCCCTCAATCTCTCTAAGCTTTTATATCCACTAAGGCCCTAAACCCCGCTGATTCTTCCTTCACGCTTCACCGCACACACATCCCTGCTTCTCAGCTTCCACGGCCCTCCTGATCCTGGGATATTCCCTGGGCTCCTTCTCCTCCCTGCAATCAAGGCTGCACAGCCCCCCGATTCCTGAGGTATTATGTTCATCATGTCACTCCTCGTCCTCAAACCCCCCAAATTTGGGCTTCTGTTGTTGCTTAATAGGAGGGAGTCCCAACGTCTCACCGTGTCACTAAACTATTCCGTAGTAATGCAGTCCCAACCCAACTTTGCAGTTTCTCCTCCCTCTGATGTACACCTCCCCCACACCCAAGAGAGTCCCGACGGCCCATTTTGTCCTGACTTCTGTGCCTTTACTCTATGCTAGAGGTTGCCGCCCAGTTGCACGTGGGAATCAGAAGCGGAGCTGCTCAGGATGGTGCCAGTGAGTCAGTGCTCGGGTGCAACATAGGGACTCTTACTGTCACCATTCCACAGGGGAGGAAATATGAAACTTAGCAAGTTCAGGACATCATTCCTGGTCACATGGCCAGTGAGTGGGGAGCCAGGATTCCAGCAGATAGGACTTCCCTCTAAACCACTACTCTGTAGTCTCTTGAACCATATTATTAAATACAAATTGAAAATCATTTCTGATAGCATGCCACATAATTGCCAATGCATCACAGAGTACAAATGAAAAATGTAAAAATATAAGTGCCTGGGCACCACCCCAAACCAGTGAAATCTGAATGTCTCAGGAGTGGGGCCTGAGTATCTTTCCATTAGCTTTAGGTGGAGCCCAGGTTTACCCCAGTGACACCGATGTACGGCTGGGGATGAGAACACTGCTTCTCCCAGGTGCTCCCACCTGTCTTCCTCCCCTTCCCTCTCCCCACCCGTCTTACTTGTCTTTGGGGCTCAGTCCCAGTGTCATCTCCCTGTGTGGCCCTGCCTGCATTCTCCAGCCTGCTTGAGTGCTCCCTTTTCGGAATACCACCTGCAAAACTTCTCCGCCCCACCTGAGCTGGTACCTACCGCACCCCTCAGTTTGAATCTAGCTCTTGGCTTTGATCCTTGGTGGGATCTTGGCAGCTTCCCACGTTCAGTCATTTGCCACTCAGCTGCCTCCCTTCCTGTCCCCAAGAGCAACAATTGTGCCTCTACTGAAAGGAAGACTTGAACTCGGGGTCCTGCCAACCGGTGTCCTAGGCTCAGCACTCCCCTCCTAGGGATTGGAAGTGGGGAGAATTTGGGAAAACAGACTGTGGTTGAGGGGCACGGGCACCAGTGTGGTGGAGGAGAGGTGAGTGGTGAGGGCCCTCCTGGACACTCAGATGCAGATAATGACAGGAGTGATGGTGCCTTAGGGGACAAGTTGGCCCCGTGGGCTGGGACATGCTGAGAACAAAGCCTAGGCAGGGCCTGGGATAGAATTTGGTGGTCGAGGAACAGTAACTGAGAGGGGAATAATCTGGGCATAAGCGGCATTGGGTCAACTGAGGTTGTAGAGAGACCGTATCGTTCATTGTATCATTGGGGAGAACTTAAGGGGCTGCGGCACCATAGCTGACAGGCAAGAAGGGCAAAGAAGGTGTCAGATGGAGGGCCTGTTGAGAAGGAGAGGGTCTCTGGCCACCAGACACCTAGCCAGCCAGAGGCCCAATCCCATGAGAGCAGTCCACTCTGCAACCTACCTACTTGTGCCCCTGGGCTCAAGGGGCATGGGTTTCTGTTGGGCCAATTTCCACTAAAGTTGAGGGAATCCAGTCCATGCTGGTAACTGCTTGGTCATCCCAGTCCACCAGTATATGAAGCAGGTGGTGAAAAGAGTCGCAGGGAGGGAGCGTCACTTATCTTGGGATATACCCTGACTTAACGGCAGTGCTGAGATTAGAAGAAGTTCTCCTAATTCCCAGACCAGGCTCTTTCTTCTTGATCCTGTTGCCCAAGTTCATCACTTTGTCTTTGTGGGGCTCAGAGCAGGCCTCTGGTGGGCGCTGGGGGCTCCCTTCTGGCTGTCTACCTGCGTTCAGCAGCAGTCCCGGTCTTCTCCGGCTGAGCCTGGTCTTGCACGCTATGGGGGGCTGATGCGGGACACAGAGCAGCCTCTGGGGGGACAGTCTGGTGGGCTGTTCACTACGTCAGGGCCCTTCTGGTCCCGTGGCCATCAATGCACTGCAGTGAGGTCAGCCCCTGCCTTCCAGACCCCATGGCAGGCCTGGTGTGAAGGTCAGCCCAGAGATGAAACTGGCTGCTCACGTGATCACAGCACCCTGATCTCACCAGGCTGGAGGTAGAGGGGGAGGTTAAGGTGGACTCCAGAGCATGATTACGTGGGACAGGCCAGCTGGGTATTAACACATCAAAAGAGTCTTTCCCTTCCTACAGCTCTGCTGAGGTCGGGCCATGGCCACTTCAGTCTCCCGCCCCCCAGTCCTGCTCGAGCCTAGCAGCCTGGGCCAGTGGGGGATGCCTGACCCGAGGGTTGTGATCTATGGATGTCCCAAGAGCAGCCTAGAGGTGGCCTGGGTCAGAGGCTCTGGCTAACCAGCAACCCCGGTACTTACCTGAGTCATTCGGAGTGTCCCCTTTACAGTAATTTGAACTGGAGAGAAAGTTCCAGTGGAGAGAAAGCCAGAAGGAAGCAGGGACAAATGAGTCACAAGCAGCCTTCAACGCAGCACTCCAGCCTGGGATCCAGCAGCCCCTGCTGCCTCAGAGCTGCAGACAGCCCAGGAGTCAGTGGAGCCCCCTAGGTCCCAAGCAGCCTTCCAGGTGTCCCCTCTGCATCCCAATGGCCACATCTGGACGCACCCAGACTCCCAGCTCCTGTACTCCCCTATGTCTCCTCACAGTAGACCAGCTCACCCAAGGCAGCCTGAGTGAGGCCCCTTCCCAAAGGCCCCCTTGATGGCAGAAGAGACACTAGTAGGCTGCAGTGGGACACAGCGGGCCCTGCCCACACAGAAAATCTCCACTCCCCACTTTGTAGGATAGAGAGGCTTACATCAGGGGACCTGGCAGGCCCCTCGGGATGCAGGCCGACGTCGATGTGCTCACAGTCTGGGGAAGCAGGGTGGCCTGGATAGGGCTGGGCCACAGGGAACTAGTCCCAGGCCTGTGTGTGCGTGGCTGGGGCTGGCTGGGGCCCTCACTCACTCTGAGTCTCCAGTTTATTGTGTTCATGAGTAACAGACGCTGCTGTGGGCTGGGATGAGACTGGGGTCTGTCCTGTGATTGTAAGACACTGGCTTTCCTGCCAAACAGCTCACTGGGCAGATTGTGGCTTTGACCCCGGGGGGTTTCTTCCTCCCCCCATCTCCCCCTTGTCCTCAGGTTGCCAGACACGCTGCACTTTCCCCCAGGACAGAAGAAAAGTAGAAACATGGCTTTCCTAGGGCCTTGGGCTGGGTAGACTTGGGCATCTCCTGCCAACGTGGCAGGTCTCTCTTAGCCCAGGTCTGCAGCAATGTCACCATCAGCATCACTCTCTAGCTCAGGCCAGGCACTCGGCTGAGAAGCAGCAAGCAGACCTGCAGAGTTCAGCTTGGTCAATTTTCCTGGGCACCTGCTGTGTGCCTGCCTGGCACAGCCAAGCCACGTGGATGGAGCATATAGAGATGGGTAGGACCCACTTCTGGCGCTGAGGAATTGCAGCCCAGCAGGAGAAAGACGTACAGCTTACGCAGAGAAAGGCAATTCAGGACAGAATACGATCAAAGCCTTGAGAGCCCTCCCAAGTGGTCTAGGGACTATGGCAGGTGAGCTCATACCCCTGGAGACCAGAGAGGCCTGGGAGGAGTCAGCATTTGACCCGGGGGCCACGTGGACTTTGACATGGAGAAGCAGACGGGAGCAGGGGGCTGGGGTAGTAGTCTCCCGAAAGAGGGACTATCAATCTTTGTTCACAAAAAATTAATGTCACTTGTGCCAGGCACGGTGCCAGGAGGAGCTGGGGGAACAGAGGCAAATGTCATGTGGTCACTGCCATGGTCCAGAGGGGGAGCCAACGGGTAGAGGATGGCTGCAGCTCAGGGACAGGAGCCAGCGCGAGGGAGGGCAGCCTTGGTGGATGTCCCGCTGGGAAACAATGCCAGAATGAGGGAGGCAGAGCCCTATCATGACACCCCCCACCTGCCACTTGATCAGACTTGAATCTGAAGGCAGCAGAGAGCTGCTTTGGGGGTTTTGTCAGAGGCTGACGATGTGGAGGGAAGGAGTACAGGAGGGCCAGGCCCTCAGTGTCACTGTTCCCTGAGTGTCCCTTGATCAGCTTTCCCCAAATAAGTCAGCAGGGAATGTGTACATACTGGGGAGTGAGGGTTCGCTTATTTCTGAGAGAACCACCCACAGGGCAGAGGCAGGAATGGGGCATATCATTTCTCCAGCACATTCTAGGTACCATCTCCTGTCGTCCTCACGGCAGCCGGTGGAGCGGGCTTCATCGTCGTTTTACAGACGAGGCCACTGCAGCTCAGGGAGAGAAAGGCGCATGCAGAGGGAGGAGCACACACAGCTCCCACGGGGGGCGGGGGGCAAGGCCAGCCCTGTCCTCTCCAAAACCTGTTCTTTGGTCTGGCTACTGCTTGATGGGGACAGCCGGGTTTATTTGTCCACAAAGGTCAGTGCATAGCTGCCTGTTCATCATCTCTGCGGTCAACAAGGAACAAAGGCCACGGTCAGGGGCCATCCCTCCTGGAGCTGTGTGAGACAAGTCACTGCCAGTGGGCTGTGTGTGCTCACAGACAGACCTTGGGGGACGTATCCCTAAATCGCAGGCACACCCCTTTCCTCCGGCCAGAGAGAGCAGTGAGCCCAGGGTGGAATGAAATAGCAGAGACCTCTCTGCGCCCTTCACCGGTTCCCGAGCGAGCGGCCTTTGGGAGGCAGGGAAGGGCGACGCCCTCTCCAATGCCCCTCCCTGCTCCCCGCACCTGCTCCGGCGCAAGAGGGAGCCCGCCCAGCCCGCTCTGCCCCGCGGGCGCGGCCACCTTCGCGACCCGTCTTCCGCAGCTCCGCGCGCCGCCTCCCGCCTCCGCCATGGGCCAGCCGAGGCTAAGCGCTTGCCATTTTGATCCAGAGAAGCATTTCCTCACCCTCCCAGCGAGACCGAGTCGAGGGCGAAGTCAGGGGAGGACCGACAGCTAGGAAAGGGCCTCTGATGCCCAGGGCCCTCCCTCGGCCGGCCCGCTCCTCCTGCCCCATCTCCCCCGCCCGCGGGCCAGGCCGAGGGCTCCAGAGAACCGAGAGAAGACGCTCAGAAAAGTCGGTCGCTCCCCGGCCCAAATTCTGAAGCCTGCGACAGCAATCCTGTCCTCCAGTTTTCCTGTCCCACATCAGTCCTCCTGCCCCATGAGGCGCGGGGGCGCCGCAGGGTGGCTTTGCCCTCCGCCGCCGAGGAGGGCTAGTAGGGACCGCAGGTGGCCGGCTGGATCCCCGCAGGGTTCCCTCATGCGCGGGGTGCGCGGCCGAGGAAGAAAGGCAGGGTGCGCCTTGGGTACGGGAGAGGAGCTCCCCGCCTGCGCCCGCACCAGTGGGTGGGATGGGCCGGTTGGAGGGAGGGTGGCGTGCTGGCTCGGGGGTGGTGGGAGGGAGCCCAGTCTCGGACCGGTCTTTGCGCTGCGCAGGGGATCTGGGCACACACCCCAGCAGGTCCCTGAAAGAGCCCGGGCGCGGGGAGCGCCCGCCCGAGCGCGGGCAGCCCCAGGTGTTGTGTGCATACGCGCGTGTGTCTGCAGGTGTGCGCGCGAGCCTGGCGAGAGGGTCTCGGCGTCCCCCGCACCCTCTCTCCAGGGTTCTATATTTTGCCTTTCTTTGTCCTCAAAATAGTAGGCGAGCGCGGCCGGCGCTGCCCTCGAGAGGGGTGGGGGCCGCCGCGCGCCCGCTCGCGCGAGCCGAGTTAGCTGCAGGGTTACAAACAGTCTCTCCCTGCTCCCCCGGCCTGAATTAATGTGTTACTATTTCGGGCGAGCCAGTGTTTCCAGGGGAAACCTAATGACGCAATGACGTCAATGCAGGTCAGCAGCAGACTCTCCGGGAGGGCGGGCGGGCTCCCGGCTCTCAGGCGCGGCGCAGTCTGCGGGCGGGAGGGCGCCGGCGAGGTGGCGAGGGCGGCGGGCGCGGGGGCGCGGAGGCCCCGGCCAAGCGCGGGGACCGGAGGGCACACCCTCCCAGCGCCCGAACCCGAGCAACTTCCCGCCGCCCGGGACGGAGTTTCTCCGTTGCCTACGGACATCCGGGAGGCGTGTGGAGGGCAGGCGGGGTAACCCCTCACTCCCACCCCACCTTTATCCAGGGGGAGCCGGAGGAGCCAGCAGGTCCGGACTCGCTGAGGGGGCTCCACGCGGGGCCTCCCACGCACAGGTACGCGCTGGTCCTCGGGGTGTCCCCAGTTCGGGAGGGAGACACTCACACTCGCTCCCGTGCACACTCCTCTCGCGTCCTGGCACCGTATCTGGGACTTTGGGGAAAAAAGAATGGGTGTCTGAGACCTACCCTCTCCGCCTGTCTCGCCCCCCTCTTTCTGGGCGTAGGAGCTGGCTGTCTGCTCCTCTCCAGCACCCTCCCTGGTCTCAGGTTAGAATCGGGGCTTCCCACTGGCTGTGCCTCCCTTAGGGGCGCCATCTGAGGCCGGGAAGCAAGGCGGAAGGGACGTCCAGGCCAGGGGATGCGAGACTGGAACCGAAGCCTGGGCAGCTTGGTGGGAGCCAGTGCCCGTGTGCAGGGCGCGTGTACAGAACTGCTTGTGTGTGCCTGGTGTATGCCCGTTCCGGGAGCGTACCCCTTGTGTCCATGGGGTGTGTATGTACCCACGGAAGTCCTCTGTGCATGCATGTCAGTGCCATACGCGTGGGAACACCTCGTGCACCCCTCCTTGCCATGCACCCATGGTACCTGCCAGGAGTGTAGGAGGCCAGCGAGGGACGGGCCCAAGTCCAGGGTTTCTTCCCTGCTCACACCGTGCAGCTGGCCCAGATTACACCCTATTCACTGCCGGGTCGTGGCCCAATTTCCCCACTCTGGCCACGACTTCAGACAGCTGCATCCCTCTCAATGCTCAACCCACCTTCTCCCCCCAGCTAGCTTGTTCCCTCCCCTCCTTGGAGAGTGAGTAGAAGAGGGGCTGGGGGGAATCCCTTTCGGCCCACCCCCTCTCACCTGGGGCGCAAGCGCAAGCTCCGCGGCTGCTCTCCGCCCCCTGCACCATCGCTCTCCCTTTTCAGCACCGTAGTCCGGACAGCTCCGCGCCTGCCCTGCGCGGCCTTTTCCTTGCCAGCGCTGAGCACCCGACTGGGACGCCCCCGCCCTGGCTTTTACGGCTTCTAACTAGGTCCAGAACCCGATCCTAGATCTTCCTCCCTGCCCCCAACACATACAAATTGGGCCCTCGCCTCCCCATCCCGGACCTCTGTCGGGTGGCCTGGGGAGTCTCTGAGGCTGACTGGCAGACGTCATCACATCGAGGTCGGCACATCGCGTACTGGCTTCCTTCGAGGGGCAGTGACTCTGAAGAGAGACTGCCACGGCTCTGCCACAGACGCCCCTTTCTCACCTCCGTTCACTGAAATAAGCTTTATTAAGCCAGATTCCTTGCCCAAAAGGCGAGCTGGCCTTTAGAAGGCCCTGGGGATTCCAGGCTACTCTGGATTCTGTTATAGAAATGCAACTGGTGGCCACTGAGATCCCCTTCTAGATGTTCCCACAGCCCCTCCCTCCTCTCTTTCCCTAAATCCAGGCCTCATCAGGGGAGACGGGTGGAGATGAATGCCACCCACGGGTCTTCCCACGGGCATCAGTCAGAGAGGGTTCAGATGATGTCGTGGACTTGAGGGCTCTGGAAGGGATGATGTCTGTGTAGATTCTCACCAGAGATGTGCCCTGGGCTGCCCAAGAGGCCCCCAAAAGTGATTTTTATGGTGACAGGTCTCCATGCAGGCCACACACCTTGGACTGTGGCTACCCAGAGACCTCCGAGACAGCCACCACCCCAAGTGGAAGCCAGAACACGGCAACTCTCCCTGTGGCTCTCTCCACGCTTGGCTCCTTTAGCTGATAAAACACAAGAGACATTGATAGAATATTGTTCCAGACACCTTCTCCACCTTGGAAACGTGTCTTCTTGCTGTCATCCCAGTTCTCCAGGAAGAGCAGAAAGGGTCTATGTGATGCCCCAGCTGACTCGGGGATGGGTGGAGGAAGTCCAGGGAAGTCTCCTCTCTCCATCCTGCCCCACCCTGTTTCAGAGGACCCTGGCAAGCTGGAGCTCGTGTGCCCGTCTCTCCACCTGGGAGTCAGATGACTCTTCTCTAGATAGTCTCCTCTCTCTGGCAGCACAGATTAGACTGTCCTTGTCAGATGTGACCCAGGGGCAGATCCACATGTTGCCTTTGTCCTACTGAAGCCAGAGCCCTAGAGGAGGTCTGGGCTTGGGGAGGGAGGAGAGGGGCTCTTTGCAGAAGCTCTGGGAACTGGGGCGAGGCATATACACGCTGGCAGCAGGAAATGGCCTTCTCACTGAAGCAGCCATTGTTCTGCCTGCTGCTGAGCTACCACAGGGAGGAAAGAAAAAACCCTAGGGCTGGGGACAAGGGGAGGAGGACAGCCCCCCCAGTCCACTGGCACTTCCTTCTGACAGGGTAGAAGCCTAAGCCCAGCTCCTCTGACATCCTTAGAGTTTCCAGAGGTCTCAAGAGGAATCTGGAAATGGCTGTTCTCCTAAATGAATTAATTTTCATGACAAAAAAAGAGCTGTGTGTGATCTGGTTAAGGAGGTGGCAGCGTGAGCAAAACATACAAAGAGCAAAGGGATGTGTCTTCTACTAAAGGACAGCGGCTTCCCCACGGTCTTTCAGCCAAAATTTGGTTCTCTGCAAGTGCAAAGATGCCATGATTGGCTTTGCCCCACTCTTGGTCACTTTCCAAGCTCACCTGACTGCCTCACCTTCCTCTGTGCTCAGCTGAGTAACATCTGGCCGTGGCCTCAGGGGAAAGCCAGCCAAGGTCAGGTAGGTACAAGGAAGTTTGCCTTGTGGATGTAAGCCTGGCTTCTCCTTTGGTTGTGAACAGCAGGAGAGGAGAGCTGGAGAAGATGGGGCCCCCTGCCCTGCAGAAGCTAGCACTTGACATTGTCCTGAGCAGCAGGGAGAGCCCAGGCCTACCTCTGCATTTGTCCTTGCCTGACTGCAGATGTCATGGGCCAGAGAGCTTCTGGTCTCATAAGTCACCTGGTCAGCTACTCAGTAGGGAGCTAGACTGACCCAGCACTCTTCCCAGCTCGGGGGACCAAATTCTCCCTCAGCACCATGCTGATGGCTTAAGCAAGTTCTTGTGACAAGCCTCAATTTCTCCATCAGCATAATGGGGATTAGCTGAAGCAGAGATGGCTTCCAACAGCTTGAGAGCTTGTTCTGAGTATGTGTAAACATTTTATTAGCATCTGAAGTCAGAGCTTGCCAGGCAAGAGCTGGCTCCTTTGTTCACTAAAATGCCTAGGTTCCTGAGAGGCTGGGATGCCTGGGATACAGGAAAGGCTGATCCAGGTTCAGTGGTAACTTCCCTGCCTCCTAGCCAAGCTCTCCTCCTGCCAGCGCCTCAGCCTCTCCCTGTAGATGGTAGCCCAGATCCCACTGTTCAGAAACCAGGGACTCGCTGTGCCCACAGGAACCAGCTCCAGGCTGGCCAAAGCCACCTAGCTCTGACCGTCAGCTCAGGACTCTAACCAGCAGCCCCCAACCCCCAAAGGACAGGAGGGTCTACAGCAAAACAGAAATAGTCCTAATGTTTGATTTTGGGGCCAGGAAGCTCAGGGTCTTTTCCCCTGCAAGGAATCACGTGGAGGCCTCCGGATCCCCTCACTGCTTGTGAGCTGGACCCCTGGGCCCAGCGGGGACTGAGCCAAGGTCCAAGTGAGCTGGGACAGGGAACTAACTGTGTTCTCTTCCCCATGCAGAGCTTCGCAGGGGACCTGGATCACATGACCAAGGCCCCCCTTTGGATTGTGCAGACCTCATGGGGGGGGGGGTCACAGTCTGGAGGTGTCCTGTAGCCATTTTACTGAGGGTGAAGTTGGTGAGCCTGGGAGGGTATCACCTTAGCGTAAGGAGCAGTGTCTCCGCTTTTCCAGAGGCTTGTGGGGTGCAGGGTTGACGCTGACAGGGACCAGCCCTCTCTCTCCTGTGTGACCTTAGACTAGTCATTTCTCCTCACAGCATGAAAACAGCTGGAGCATCTGCTACAGCCCTTCATGGGGCAGTAGTTGGAGTATAATGAGATACAGCGAAGAGTGTGTCATGGGAGTGGGTGGGCACTGTTGACCCTGAGACCCCAAGAAGACCCCAGATTCTCTCCCCTCCTGGCAAGCTCTCTGCTGTCAGGGTCTCAGCCTCCCCTGTGAATGGAAGCCCAGCACCACAATTCGGAATACAAGAAGGACCGTCTGCCCAGAAGGACGGGGATTTAGCGTGCTTGTTAGCATCGGAGTCCACAGTCTCGTCAAGTTACCTGTTCTGGCCACCTCCCATTCACTCTCTTGGCGAAGGAGGATCCCTTGCTCTAAATAGTATGAGATGGCCGAACACACACCTGACAATGACAGATGCAACTGGGGGCAGTGTATCAGTCACATGCAGTCACAGCCCGGAGGAGGAGGACACAGGACACCATGCAGGGCCACGAAAGGGCTGCACTCGGGAGCTGTACCAGGAGCTGAGTGAACCAGCAGGGGCTATTGGTGGCAGCTTTATGGTGACGAGAGTGTGGGGTGTCCCCTAGCTCCTGCAGAAGGTTGCGATTGGCTTGTTTGAATAATTTCGTAGGCTGGTGGGGAGGTGGAGCAGTAGTCGGGATACAGGAAAGGCTGATCCAGGTTCAGTGGTTCAGGCTGGAGACCCGGCCTGGCTGATGGGGACCTAGCCAGGTGGGGAGCCTTTCCCACTGGGTGGGGAGGGGCCCATCTGGAGAGAGCAGGGGAACTCACGGTTAGGCCTGTGGAACTCAAAGAGGTCAAGGCAGCCTTTGAACTTGCAGGCCTTGTGACGCAATGCTTCAGAGCCTGTGCCCAATCTCGTTAATCTTCATGACACCCCTGTGAGATAGTTACATTTCACAGATGAGGAAACTGAGGCCGGGTAATGAGCCAAGACCACCCAGCTGAGGCTTGTGCCCAGGTGTCCTGACTCCATAGCACTAGCTGCGTCTGCGCTGCCGCCAGCGAGAGCACTAGGGACCGCGGCTGCTTCTCACGGTGGGTGCAGCGAATGGGGCTGTCTCCAGACTCCCTGGAAAGCCCTTTGCCCGTTTCAGGACGGGATTCTCTGCAGCTGTGCTTCTAGTTGGGCTACAACTAACTGGAGAGGACCTAAGGCTCTCTTTGGCACCTGTCTATTCCAGGTGGCGAAGCTGGTGAATGGATCTCCATGTTAAGTCATTGACATTTCTATCCTGAAGGTCAGGGTAGGTTCAAGGGCATGGAGTTGAGTTGACCAGATTGGTGGGGAGATCTGGGGTCCGGCCCCTCCCTCACTGTGTGGCTTTGGGCAGACGCCTTCTCTGGGCTCAGACTTCTCAGCAGTAACCAGAGGGGATTGGATGAACTCGAAGGCTCTTTCCGTTTTATTGCGCTGTGAATCCTTAAGGATTCCACCTGTGGAACAAAAAGGCCCTGTCCGTGCAGGCTGAGGATTTGAAGGCAGGTGGTGGGAGGGCAGTTTTGTTCCTGTGGAGTCAGGAAAGTCACACTGACTTAGTCTTTCGGGGTGAATAGACGGTGGGATGGTGAGAGTGTGAGTCAAGACCCTTCCCCAGTTCCCGGCCCAGCCTCACCAGCCTCAAGGAATTGACTGGACTTCGCTGGCCAAGGCCAATTGCCAGAAGATGCTCAGCGGACACAAAAGTTTATGTAATTTTGCCATCTGGTTTCCAGAGCCCTGCAGCCCTCAGCCCAAACCCAGCTCATCCAGGGCGGCCTCCCCCTCCAGGCCTGTCTCTTGGGCCTTGGGCATTTGCTGTGCCTTTTAATTCCTTCCTTCCCTTCTTGTAGGGTTGCTGGATTGAGCAAATAAATGCTCAGTTAAATTTTAATTTCAGATAAATACAAATCATTGTTAGTATAACTATATCTCAAGATTCCCTGTACCTAGGACCCAGAACCTATCCACACTGGGATCTGTCTTTTCCGTCCCTGCCCCCTTGCATTTTGAGGCCCCGGGTTTCTGCTGCCTCCAGAGACAGGATCATGCCAGCTCTGCATTCCTGAACTGTGGTGCCTGGCCTTCCATTCACAGGGAGGGGCTGAGACCCTGCCAGCAGATCTTGCTGCTGATAAAATAGAAAATAATAATAACAGCCAAGGAAATAGCCAAGTTCATACAGCTGGGGGAAGTCTGGATTTGAACCTAAGTTTTTTTGTGTTTATTTTGTGCATTTGTGTGTGAGGGAAGCCTCAGCACCAGGGTGGATTTACAGAGACAGCTCATGAGAGAGGAATCTGGTGCAACCTGCAGGCTCGTTGCAGTGGGTCAGGTGGCAGCACTGCAGTGTGTGCTGGGAACAGCGTGTGTGCCCTGTCCCTGCACAGGGCCAACCAGCCCACCATGCAGCATCCAGGCTGCAGGCCAGACTGCTTTGCAGGGGTCGTGTTTGATTCCACCTCTCCATCTGCAAGTGCTCGTGACTCCCCCTTTGGTGGCCTGGGCTGCTACCGAACCATCTGCTCCCTAGCTGGGCTTGCGGCTGGGAGTTCATGCATGATAGAGACTTTTCGCACCAGTGTTGGGCCTTTGAAGCCAACCCGAAGGGTGGGAACGCAGGTGGTGTCCCCACATATTAGGGAGGTGAAGAGAGGCTCCTATGTGGGGACTTTCCAAATTCCATTTGGGGCTTGATGACTTCCAGAAGTCTCCACTAAAATTAGAGTGGGAGGGGCATGTATTTTTAATCTCACTTTGGAGATGAGGCTAAATTAACTTCTCTGAGATTACACAGTGCATCGCTGGAGAGCCAGTGCTCAGGTCTGACTTCACGCCTACTCTTCGTTCTGGACCCACCATCCCTCATATCTGCAGCTGTTCCTTAGAAGCACAGCCTGAAAGCACAGGCTCCACCCTGGCTGCACATTTGAATCACCTGGGGAGCGCTAAAGACGCCCAGGGGCAGCCTCCAGAGACTCTGATTTAATTGCTCTGGGTGCCTCCCGGGCATCACTGGTTAGTGAAAGCTCCCGGGGATGGCTCTGATGAGCACTGAGGGTTGTGGATCACCACTAAGGAAGGGAGCGATGGCACTGGTCAGGGCTTTCCAGACTTCACTGCACACTGGAATCATTCGGGGATCTGTGAAAATACCGACACCTGGTTCCCTCCCCAGACGTCCTGATTCAATTACTAATACTATAAAATCTGGAGTTGTAAAAGCTCTCCAGGTGATTCCAATATTCAGCAAAGTCTGAGAAACCACTGGCACCGGCTAGGGCCTTGTTCCCTAAGTGCGGGCCGCAGACCAGCAGCCTCAAGGCTCCTGGGAGCTTGGAGAAATGCAGAACCTACATTTTAACAAGATTTCCAGGTAATTTGTGTACATATTCAAATTTGGCCTAGGGAATGATATGATAAAGAAGCAGAAAAGGGCATAGTTTTTGAGTCGATCCCTCTGCTCATTCATTTATTCAGTCATTTCGCTGAAATTGCTGAGTGCATCCTTGCTACACGCTTGCACCACGCGGGTGAGGGCCAGGCAGGCACACAGCTGTCAGTTGTAACATAATGGCCATGCCGGCGCCCACGGAGGCCTGAAGGGCACACTGTACGAGAGGGGCAGGGAGTGTGCCCTTCACCGTCCTGCAGAGCAGAGGAATCGTCTTGCGGGGCCTGGGATGCTCAGGGCTTACGGAGACTCAGCATGGCTGCAGCAGAGGTGAGCAGGGCAGGACGGCGAAGCCATCTGTGCCCTTCAGGGGAGCCTCGGCTTTAGCCGTGGACAATGAGGAGCCTCTGGAGGCTTTAGGTAAGAAGGAGAATGTCATGAGTCAGCTTGGCCTTTGTGGTGGAGAACTCCAGAAGAGCAGGTGGAAGAACAGAATAGAGAAAACCTGGTGGCCGTTGACAGTAGGAGTTGGAACTCTTAGAATCCAAAGCCTAATGATGAGAGGGTGGTAGAGGGGTCGGGGGAGGGCCGGGTCCAGGAGACGGTTCCAAGAGAGGACCAGGACCCACAGGGTTTGGGGCAGACTACACGTGGGGTGAGAAGGGGATAAGCTGAGAAGGACTCCCAGGTGTGCAGTCCAGGCATCTGGCGGAGGTGGCACCATTCAGCGAGATGAGATCACGGAAGGCAGGGCAGGCTTGGCCAGGTGGGGCAGGCAGGTGTGTCTTTGGGACAATAGCTGAGGAAGTTGAGGCTGGATATAGATCTGGGAGTCAGCACGTCCCAGGGGTTGCTGCAGCCACAGGAGTGAGTGGGACTTAGGGAAGGGAGGGGAGAGGAGAGACGGAACACTGGGGCCTCACTATTTAAAGGGAGACTGGGGAGAGGAAGAGAAGGGGAGATGGAGGTCAGGGAAGCGGGAAGGAGCCAGCAAAGACAAACTCGAAAGAATGGATCAAGAGAGGAAACAGAACACCCGAAAACAGAAACAGACGTTCAGGGAAAAGAGCGTGACTCATGGAACGAAATGCTGCGGAGAGTTGAAGTGGAAGATGGTGACTAGAAACGGGGCTTGATAATTAGGCCATTGGCCGGTTTCTGAGCTGAGAGGCAAGAGTTAAAAGCAGATCAATGTCTAGAAGAGTGTTTCCAACTTCTTCCTCTAGAATTCTAATAGTTTCATTTCTTAGGTTTAAATCTGATAGCCAGCGTGAGTTGATTTTTGTGAGAGGTGAAAGGTGTGGATCCTGGTTCAGTCTTCTACATGTGGCTATCCAGTTTTCCCAGCACCATTTATTGAATAAGGATTCTTTTCCCCAGTGTACGTT
>RJWJ010015032.1:0-36918 GCA_004363605.1 Indri indri | reverse complement strand
TGAGCAGGCCCTTCCAATGGTAGCAGTCTCAGGCCTGCTGAATTAACTCTTTTCTGCACAATCCTTGCCCCAAAAGCTTCACATGTCCAGATTTCCTCAGGGAATAAGCACCAGGATTGTTACTACTTCTTACCTGACCTTTCATCATGAACATTTAATTTATTCCACTATGGCCTTTTCAAAGTCGAGTAAACGAGGCTGATGATGTTATGTCTGAAGCATGGGATTTGAGGGAAATGTCTATGGCAACACAAGCACCTAGTGCTTCCCACCCACGCCTTTCTCAGGGCTAGAGAGGTCCCCTCTGTGGGGCTGGTGTGAGGCTGGAGTGGAGCCACGGAGCATAATTAGCACCCTAGTGCCAGCTTCTGGCTTCTGGCTGCTGGCTTTGTGTGGTTTTGCTTTAGCTGTAACTGCTTAGAAATCAATTATCTAGCAGTCATTAGAACACAAGCAGCAACGCGGAACTCATTGTCCAGGGACATAATTCCTGCGGGACTCTGAGTGCAGTTTGGCTTCCCTTCTGCAAACAATGTGTGTCAACATCCCTCTCCTGTGGGACATAGTCTAAAGGCAGCGACTTCATGCCTGTCCCCTGCCTTCCTGGGAGATGTCGAGACGTGGGCTCACACACTCATGTTTTAGTCCCATCTCTGTTCCGGTCGATGACATCACTTCCTCATTGTGGTCTGACAGCAGAGAACTGGAAGGTGATGCAAGGAAGTCGCTCGCCCCCTGTCCCCTGTCACCCACTGTTCATCTGCCCCACTGTCTCCCGGCTCCTGCCTTGACACCCGTGTACCTAGCTAAGCAGGTTCAGTTTAACCGTGAAGTTCATATTCTTCACACTCCCTCCCTCCAGCCCTTCCCCTAGTTTGTATTCAGTGGAAACAGACCCATTTGGTATAAAACCAACAAAACTTTTACCATGATGGAGGCAAGGCCCTGTCTTTTACTTGCTTTTACTGAGCAGAGAAAGCGTTTCTGCTTACACTTGCTTGCTGTGCCAAACCTTTATCCTTAATGAGTGCTCATTGTTATGTTTAAATACAGCAGTCAGTGAAATAAATAAATGTATTATTTTATGCAGGTATTTACTTTTGTTTTTTATTTTCACCTCCCCACTCTCTTCAGTAATTTATGTTGATGAAGACGAAAATGAAATACTTGAATTATCATCAAATAAAACATTCTTGGTCATGCTAAAGATTCCAGAGGAGTGTGTTACTGAAGAGGAGTTGCCTCACCTGCTCACTAAAAGGGTAATTATGCATAATGCATTGTTTACTGAGTCCTTAACATTAGAATATGAGCTTTGTTAGAATAATTGGCATAGAGCTATAGAGTAAGTGGCTTCAATCTTGGATTCTTTATGTGGATTTTAGGAGAAAATAGTGCTTGTAAATGTATTTTCCAGAGTGCAAAGCCAGAGGAAAGAGCCCTGGGTTCTTACTATGTATATCCTAGAGGACAGTGTTCTGTTTACTCACTCTGGCCTTGTAGTTGATTCGACCTACAGTATTCACTGTGAGGGTCTCTATGATATGGCAGACAACAGGTCAAGTGTCAGGGCCGCATGCTCTGTTCCCTCAGTGCACTCATGGTCCAAGTAGAGGCAGTAATTACAAACATAGTTATAAAACAATATGATATGTCCTGTTATTGAGATATGTACAGGGTGTTTCACAACTGCAAAGGATGGCCATCTAAGCTACCTGAGTTGGGGGTGGAGGCAATACTTAGGACGAATTTTGAAAAGAGTTTTCTGGGTAAAAGAGCATGTGACATCCGGGGATCTGCACAGCAGAGTGCAGTGGCCTTCATGCGCTGTGTGGTTTTTCCACTCTTTGGTTAGGATCGAAAGATTTTAATCAGCAGATTGACATGGTCAGAGATTTTCATTTTAGCCTTTGTGAGTGATGGTGGAAGAAGACTGGCGGAAGAGATCAGTTAGAAGGCCCAGGTGAGAAATGAGGGAGGCTTGAGCCAGGGCAGTGTCAGGGCTCAGATGAAGGGCTCGAGTGAGATTTAAGAGGTTTTCTCCCTCAGCAGGACTCAGTGACTGGTTGGATAGTGGTGAGGGAGAGCCTGTGTCCAGGCTTCTGGTTGAGCAACTGGGCAGGTGGAGGGCAGCATCATTCGTGAGCCCCCGTGCAGCAAGGGAGCTCTGCAGCCAGACTGTGAGGGTTGCTGGGGCAGTCCTGGTCGAGAACAAGATCTGAATAAGACCAGCTTGCCATCCACCAGACTTCTCTGGCATTCCTTGGATGAATGAAGTGAGCCCTCTTCATCTCACATCCATTTGATTCCTACAAAAGCTCCCAAAGGAGCTAATTCCATTCTAGTCCTGTCAGAGTCAGTTTCTGAGTGCCCAGATGCATGAGATTTGATTGCTCCTTTTATCACAGGAGTTTGTATCCTGTGATGATTATTCCAGGCTTCTGTTTCTCCTCCGCTTCCTTGTTTATACCTTGTCTGCAGTTCCCTTTCCTCCTTTCCTTCCACCTACTTCCCAGAGCAAGTTGCTGAGTGAGACGCTTCTTGCTACTTTCCTCTTGGTTGCTTTTTTAATGGAGAGGTTTTGCATTTGCTGAGCAAAAATGAAATGAGTCAGCATCACCTGTGCCCTGTTGCAGACTGGACTCTCTCTGTCAAAGGGAAATGGATGTTAATTTTTCACCTTGGGACCGTATCTCTTGCACAGAGCTAGACATGAGCAAATTCTCCAGGTATTTTTAGCTCTTGTAGAGGCAAAGGAACAGGGCCTGGCAGTGATACCTGGGGCAAGTACACAGATCAGATCTCTTTGAGCCAGTTCCCTCTCTGATAAGTGGAAATTGCAATACTTTTTCAATATACCTCACAGGTGCAAATAAGATTGCATATAAAGAAATTTGAAAAACTTTTTTTTAGAGTTATCTCTTTTACAAATGATAAAAGTAAGGCACAGAGAGGTGAAAGACTGCTGCCCTTCATTCCCCAACCAAATATGCTCAGGAACAAAAATAAGCAACTTAATTTACTGTCTTACTGTCAGGTTAATAACCCCTTTTCTCTATTAGGTCAAGTTCCAGAAGTTTCTGGATATAGAAGGTGAATGGCAGTGTGTCTTTGTATAGGAAGAACTGCTTTTCTCTATATTCACATTCAATGCACAACACTTCCGTGACCAAATGTGTGGGGTTTTTTCTGACACCAGCCAATTCTCTGACACCAGCTGGGTGTCCTACAATCCAGTTCATTTCTGACACCATCTACCTGCAGTCAGTGCAGACCCCACAGATCAAGGGCTCAGCCCCACAAGACTGCTCTTGCTTCAGATAGCAATCACAAGTCCGGGTTGTCACCTGTGCTTCTGACCAACCAGCTATTAACTGGAGGTTAATAGCTACAACAGCCTCCTTGGGTCTGATTATTTGCTAGAATGGCTCACAGAACTCGGATAAGCACTTACATTACGGTTTTATTATAAAGGACATCACAAAGGACACAGATGAGCAACCAGATGAAGAGGCACAGGGCAGGCATGTCAGTGGGGCTTGGAGCATCCATGCCCTCTCTAGGTGCACCACTGTCCCAGCATGTAGATGTGTTCAGCAGCCCGGAAGCTCAGCAGACCCTGTCTTTTAGGGATTTTTATGGAGGCTTCATTGCATAGGCATGTTGGATTACTAACTCATTCTCTGGCTTCTCCACTCCCTGGAGGATGGAGGTGGGCCTGAAAGTTCCAAGCTTCTACTCATGGTTTGGTCTTTCTGTGACCAGCCCCCATCCAGGAACCCATCAAGAGTCTCCTCATTAGAACAAAAGACTCCTATCACCCAAGAAATTCCAAGGGATTTAGGAGCAGCTCTGTGTCAGGAGCTGGGGTCAAAAACCAAATATTAGCATAAAATGTACACCCGGTACTCCTATCACTCAGGAAATAAGAGTTTTAGGAGTTCTGTGCCAGGAACTGGGGGCAGAGGATAAATGTACATATAGTTTTATTATGTCACAGTATTAGAACCTTAAGCCCTTTCCCTTGCTTTTCTAAACAGTTTTCCTACCCCTGTCATATCTCATGGCCAGAGTTTTCTTCTCTGAGGCTATTACTCTGCTTAAGCCAGCCTGTAAAATTGCGTGGTGTGCTACTGCACCCTGAGCATAGTTTAGGAGCTAACAGTAGCACCTCTCTTACTCTGGAAGCTGGTTTCTAATTAGCTTACTGGGCTCACTGGGCTCCTTGCTCAGTTTGCACCAAGCCTTATAGGCATAGTGTGGGAGACACCAGAGCAGCGGGTTAGGAGTCCCCTATTTCACTTCTTTGGGCCCAAAGTGGACAGTGTGACTAACAGCTCCCAAAAGGCGAATATGTCCTAGATACAGCAGGGGGTCAGGCCACCAAAAAGAATCTTAAGAGTGAACACTAAAAGTGATCTCATCTACCACTCCATATCTTAACTTAAAATTGTAACTTAAAAATTTTACTGGGAGTCTACTATGTGCAAAACCCATTGCTAGGCCCTAAAGGTTAATAAAGGAGAGAAGGGAGGGAGGGAACAGAGAAGATTGGAAGGAAGAGTAGACATCATCCCTGCCATAGGAAGCTCAATCTGAAAGGAAGAGAGAGTCATTATTGTTATTTATTATTATTATTATTATTTTAGTGCTTAAAAAAACTCCCCTCTATAGCATCCTCATTCTCCTCCCTATCATTCTGAGCAGCCCTGTAAAAGCTGTTTTTCTAGTTGCTGAGTTTTCAAAATAACTATCAGCCTGGGATGGGGAACCTTGGAGCCACATGGGGCCTTCTAGATCCTTGAGTGCAGCCTTCTGACTGAATCCAAATTTTGTAGAACAAATCCTTTTAATAAAGTCGAGGGGCCGCATTTGAGGATCTGGTGGGTAGTGTGGTAAAATGGGGATAAGCTGAGTTGTAGTGTCTGTAATACCTGGGGTTGAATTTTGGCTTCATCATTTACTAGCAGAGTGACCTTGGTTTCTTTTTTTTTTTTTTTTCCCACATGAAAAGGACATAATTTATTCTTGACAAAAAATATCTAGAAGGAACGATGCTTCTTTTAAATATCCAAAAAATTTATTTATTTATTGTTATTATTTTTATTTTTCATGTGAAAATGAGTTATCTCTTTTACAAATGATAAAAGTAAGGCACAGAGAGGTAAAAGACTGCTGCCCTTCATTCCCCAACCAAGTATGCTCAGGAACAAAAACTTGGTTTCTTAACTTCTTGGAATGGAGTACTGTTTTTGTTATTAGTAAAAAGGAGAGATATATTAATGCCTGTTTTGTTGGGTTCACACAAAGATTACAAGAGTTACGACAAGATTAGAGGAGCACGAATAGCAGGTGCTCTAATTGTTTCCACTCTGCCTTTGAGGTTGTGTTGAACCTCAACACCTGTTGAATTAAGTGGGAGCATGTTGTGGAAGGGCAGCCTCCTTGAGATGCCATTTGGAGTTGGGTGGGAGATGAGGTGAGCTCCCCACAGGGCACTGCTGTTTTTTGTATGTTCCTCCGTTTGTTATTGGGTAAAGTAATGGGGCACTAATGAAGCCATAATGGCTGTAGCTGGGCATGCCTGGCTCAGCACAAGGGCACTATTGGCTGCTGGTGAGATTTCCAGAACAGTGTCAGGACTGAGGCTGCAGGCCAGGCAGGGGTGGGTCTGGCAGTGCTCTCAGATGCCTGGCCATGGCTCACTCCAGCCCCAGAGCTGGGTCCATGCTGGGGAGTATAACCAGATCCCAGGGCAGTCCTCTTCTTTTATGCTAGAACCAATCTGCTAGAGAACGAGGCATTTAACCTTCAAATGTAAATTTAAAAGAAATGCAATGTACATACATTCAGCCACATGTTCTTGAGTACTCATACTAGGTTAGGATTCCTGTCTCTGAAATATGACTTATCGAAACCTGGGAAAAGATATGTGTAACACAATACCAACAAACTGGAATTCAGAATATAAAACCAACCAGGCAGATAGTTAAGAAAAAGATAACCCAAGAGAAAGAAGGGAAACTAATGGGCAGTTCAGAGTTGAGAAGTCCCAAACAGTTAATAAACACACCAACAGATGCTTTCATTTGTAGGCAAGGCAGTACAAATTAAAACAATCTGAAACACTATTTCATAACCCTCAGATTGGCAAAAATTTAAGTCTGGTAATCCTAAATGCTGGCAAGAATGTGGGAAATGGAATACATATCCATTGCTGGGAGAGAAAAAGGGAGAACAACTTTGTTAAGTTGGAAATGCACCTTCTCTTGGGCCCAGCACTTCCATTTGTGTATATACCCAAGGGAAACTCTTACATGTACAAGAAGAGATGCACAGAAACATTCAAAGATGATCATTACACATGGGTAAAGGGGGAAAATTGGAAACAGCACACATGCTCATCAGTAGGAGATGGGTAAGTCTGTACAATCATTTAATGGAGTCTATGCAAGAGATTGATGGATGCCCTTTATCCAGATGTACCTTAGAAGTAAATCTAAAGTGTGATTTTGAGTGAAAAAAAGCAAGGCTTAGAAGATTATGTGGAATATGGTAACTTTTATTTGAATAAAAATGCAAATTAAATTATATATTATGACTATATAAGGAAGTAGTAATTTATAAAATTATGCAAGGAAAGGATGCTTGCCAGCTTCAGGGTGACAGCTAGCATGAGGGAACAAGGGAGGAAAAACTGAACGGCGTCGTGGCCCGCCTAGGGACGAGGAATGAACACAGAGACAAAGAGACACACACACAAAGATGGTACAAGACTTCAGTGACTTCCTGCTGCAGCACCTTTATTTATAACACAGCCTGTTTGGCAACTGTCCCACCCAATTTCCTTGTTCCCTCATTGTCCCAACTCGACAGGCCTTATTCCTTGTTGTTTTGTTTCCCGAGAGCCGATGTTTGCATCCTAAGCTCTCTAGCCCCTCCTGTTTGCAGGGTCAGGATGCCCTGGCTCATGTGCAAGCCCCCAGGCATATTCTTGGAACAAAACAACAAGGAAACATTCCCAGCTCCGGGCTACATATGACCCGAAATGTCCTCTACAGAACGGTGTGTGTAGAAGTCACTTTAGCTTTATTTCATTTCTTAAAAAGGGCTAAGCTCATTATAGCAAAATGTGAAGGCATGAAACATAGGCAGTGGGAACACAGGTGTCATTTTTTGTGATGTTTGCTGTAGTTTACGCATAAAATAAAGCCTCCATCCATATCTTTGCAGTTCCCCACTTTGTCCCTTTGTCCAGGGGAAGTGCCAGACTTGTGGCTCAGCACGGCTGTGCGTCCTTACAAGGAAGCTCTGGAGAGGGAAGAAAGGAGCCTTTGGCCTGTGGTGGCTCAGGGGCTGAGTGGTCTGTGGTGCTGTCCCCCCCACTGCCACTTCGTGGTCTTTTCGTGTGGGCCCTAGCTGCTGACCACTCGCACCACTAAGGCCACAAGGTGTCAGTGTGACTTACACGAGAAGTTGAAAATTCCCAGCCAAGTCACTTGGTCCTCATAAATGTAGGTCTTTTGAGTTAGTGTTAACTTCAGTTTTGGCTTATAGTAGGCTCAAGCCTTCCTATTTCTTGGTTCAGAGCCTCTAGAGAAGTTAATTTCTAGCTAGGGTGGAATCTCCTTTGTCTAGAAGCTTTGCTTTGTCAGGCGATGTGCACTATGATCTGTCAGTAATGTGTGTGGTTGTTTGTTTGTTTGTTTCAGCTCACAGAAGTGTACAGTACATCGCCGGCTCTGAGTCGTTATTTTACTTCAGTTGAAATAGCGGACTTCAGGTAAGAGAGTGAAGCATTACGTTTTGATCTCCTTCTCTGGAAAGAGACCCTCCCCACCACCACCCCATCACCATTTACCTGGGAGGTTTTCCTGAGCCTCAGAGCGGGAAGGGAACCAATCATAGAGTCAGGAGTGTCGGCGCTGGGACAGAGGGTCTTTGGAGACCAACTCGCTCAACTCCCTTATTTTAAAAATGAGAAAAAGGAAGCCCAGATTAATTGTATGATTCAACCAAGGTCACACAGTAGAGAGGAAAAGCCAGTCCCTGGTGAACCATGTTTAACCATGGGTAGTCAAATAAGCTAAGGGTAGAAATGGAAACAGATCTCAGACAATGCTATGATAGAAATGATGTAATCTACGTCCTGGCTTTTGCTTTTGAGGAGCACAAATAATCCAGGACTACATTCTCCTTGCTTAACATTGAAAACATAAAGATATGTACAACAGGAAAAGTCTGCCTTCAGCCTCTTGTCTTCTCCACTGCCACCACCTATAACTAATTCCGTGCCCTGCCACAAAATTAACAGCTGTCAATAGTTTGGTGTGATTTCTTCTATATACATGCGTAATGTATACACACACATATGTATTTTTTTCTTTTTTAAATTTTTCCCTGATCTTTAATATTCTTGGGCTGTAGACATCAGGGTGTCTGTAGAGGAGTCAGTTTATTATCCTTTTATATCATTAGGACTATTGGAGGTGATTTAAGTAAGATTTACACCAAAGCTTTATTATCTACTGTTCCTAAGATGTCTGAGGAATGTGATCACCAAAAGCAATATCATATTGAGATTCCCCTCTCAAACCATAACATTAGCAGACCTGGGAGGGGAAGTGTGCAAAGCAGGTGGTAGCACCACAGGGCAGACACAAACTGACCTGAAGGTCTGCAGACATTTAAGTGGCCAGCCACCTCCGTCTTCCTTTTTTACAGATCCGTTGTGTCCATGTTACCTGATGGTGACATCTTCAACATTGCTTATTTTAATCATAAATGATGGGTGCTAAAATGCCCTTAGAAAAGGGAGATATGCATGATCAGACCCAACACGCTTTCCTCCATGCCCTTGCCTCAACTTGCAATTCAAAGACTGAGGCAGAGTTGAGAGAGGAAGGCCGCTCAGAGCCTTTGGAGTCTTTCCAAAATCCAGCCCTATGTTATGGGTCCAGAGGAGCTGGGATTATTTAACGGGAGTGGGGGCAGATATTGGGGAAAACCCATCAGAAAACTGAGTAAAACATGGCTAGAAATCTGGCCAACACTTAATGTTAGAGAATCTGTTTGTAAAAGTTATTTGAAAGAAAAACCCAGGAACTTTAGTATTTTGGATAAAGAAATTCTCTCTGGAAAATATTTTTGTCTTGTTTGAAGAAGTCCAGGCAGAGTTTCTGAATCATTCAATAGAGAAACAAAAGCCATTGCTTCCAAAAGGATGCCGTACACGGGCAGGAGACCCCCCAACCCCTGGCATGTGCGTTTGTGTCTGCCGGGGGATCCTGACCTCAGTCTCGGAACAGGAGCCTGGAACAACGCCCTCTGGGTTATGGGCTGGTAGACCCACTCCGGGGGTGGGCAGCTGGAGCAAAGGCCACAGGATTCACCGCTTCCCTGTGAATGGACTAGCCAGGCCGCAGTGGGCTAGACCTTCTCGTTCAGCTTCTGACCCAGTCTTCTGAAAGCAGCCTCTGGCCCTTTTCATTAGCCAGCCCCCGTCCTTGCCCATGGGAATGCAGGGTGGCTGCCTGTCTAGGTGTTGACCCTCATTAGCCGTAATTAGAGGGCAGAGCTCAGAGAACAAGTATGACACCTGCAACCTAGGGTCGCTCCATTGGAGTTTGAAAGTGCATTTCTAGCCTGCCTATAGTGGCAGCCCTGAAACCGTGAGTTTCTTCAGAGTCCTGACTATATTATTCATGTGATCCACAGGGTTTGTCACATTTCTTGGTTGTAGTAGAGTTTATAAACTGAATCGTCAGCCACTTTGTAAGATGCAAGAGTATTGGCTTATGTGATCTCTGGCCACAAGAGGGTGCTCTGTCTACCCTTTGCAGGGCCTAAGTCATTTATCTGTAAAACCTCACTAGGGTGATAGTGTCAGATACCATCTCCTGTTAATTATTTTATCGCTGGTTCTTAATCTTAATTGATTTCCTAAGTTGCAGTGTAATTCTGTTTCTTGTTTGATTTGCCTTTTAGTGGTGGTTAATCTTGGTTAATCTTGAACCAAAGTAATAGAATAACTGTGAAAAATCTAAGTGTTGAAATAACATTTAAAGAGCAGCATAAGCTACTAATTAACTGAGGATAGCCCTATGATTATTTTTATTTTGGAAATGGGAAAAATATGTCCTAGGAAGATAAAAACTTATTTTCCTTAGATCCCATTACTGAGAGTTAAAAGCTTGGTCCTCCTGCCTTAGGGGCCTCTGGAACTGGAATTGAGACAGAAAACTTTCTCACTTGGCAGACAAAACAGAGAATTATGATTCCTTGCAGGACACAGGGAAGTCTCTGTGATAGTTCAGAAGTTCTGGACCCAGGCGATGGCAGGGAGCTTTGGGCCCTGCCTAAAACATTTTTATAGCTTGAATAAAGAGCTGGTTAAACTGAATAGCTCTGGCATGCATTCACGGGGGCAGCCTTAAGAACATGGAGAAGGGAATGTATGAAGAGAAAAGGGCAGGCTTCCTGGGCTTGCCTTAGGGGAAAAAGGCTGAGGTTAGGACAGACAACCTGTCAACCCTGACATCTTCCTTGACCACAGCTGGGTTGGGCCTCTCCCTTTGATGTCCTCTCCCAGTGGGCTCCGAGGAGGTGGGCACTAGATGGAAGGAGGAAGTCAGGATCACCTCAACTTTTTGTGATGGACCTATGCAGTACGATTCTCCTAGGACAGCACATTCTTCTAGGACAGAACACCCTTTGCTACTTTGTACTGGAAGAACATGCAGCACTGAAAAAATGTTATTACTAAAATTGATTTCCTAAGTTGCAGTGTGATTCTGTTTCTTGTTTGATTTGCCTTTTAGTGGTGAAAATAGCACAGCGACCTACCACCTGCAGTTTGGGGTTCCATCAGATAATGAAAATTTTATGAAGTACATGATGAGTGAGGAGTTGGTGCTGGGCATTTTGCTACAAGATTTCCATGATCAGAACGTACCTGGTTGTGAGAGTCTGGGGCTCGATCCAGCATCCCTCTTCCTGTACGGTAAGTAGAGCAAGTAAGGAAGTCAGAGTTGTGATGATAAATGAGTGAACCAGATTGGGGACAGATGGTCTGTCAACCTTGGTGACATGGTATGATGTCAAATCATTCATCTACTGACTCATCCACTCAGCCCATGTTGTTTCTGTGCGGGGATGTTCCGTGCTCTGTGGAGTTTCCTAGTCCCTACCCTCCATAAATAGACATTGTAGTTAGAAAAAATAATCATGGAAAATATAATTGAACTATAAAAATGAAGGTTGGTAAACGGTTCCTTGTTGTAGTTCATCCACCTTCTATGCCCCCGTGTTCTCTTTTGCAACATCATTAGCAACCTTTGTGTGGTTTCACAAGAGAAGTAAGTATTGAGGCATTTGAAATAAAGGCTATGGCTAAGTTGTTGAAAGATTATCTCCATATGGGGAACCTTTTTGTTTTTCTGTTGAAGGCCACTGAATTCATTACGAAATTAATGGAGGGGCATAAAAAAGCAAATTGATTTCTTACTCTAGAAAATTAAAACAAATTTACTCATTTACTTTTAAAACTGAAAACAGGACAAGGAAATTGACATGTTATTTAATGAACACGGCCAACACCCTACTTGACAGATTCTGAGAACTTTTTTTTTTTCTTTTTTGAGATAGGGTCTCACTCTATTCCCCAGGCTGGAATGCAGTGGTGTCATTGTAGCTCACAGCAACCTCAAACTCCTGGGCTCAAGCGATCCTCCTGCCTCAGCCCCCTGAGCAGCTGGGACTACAGGCATGCACCACCATGCCTGGATAATTTTTCTGTTTTTTGTAGAGACAGGGTCTTGAACTCCTGGCCTCATGCAGTCCTCCCACCTCACCCTCCCAAAGTGCTAGGATGACAGGCATGAGCCACTGTGCTGGCCTCAGACTCTGAGAATTTTTAACACTGTGCAAAACCTGACAAAAAGGAAGATTGGAAGGCAAAATGGCTCCACACTTTGGAAATGTCCTTCTGTTGCTTCTAGACCAGAGCATTTGCCTCTGCTTATGATTTCTTCTCATTTCTCACTTCTGATATGTCACTTGGAGGCATGTTGGCTCTTGTTTAGCCTAGGATGCCAACGATGTTGGGTGTTTTATTCTGTCATCCACGGTCCCTGAAAAACACTTTCCACGCATTAGTAGGTACTCAGTAAATACTACTTAAGTGAATGAAGAAGGGAAATTAGAAGATGCGGTTAGCTGCAGGTGCAGTGGCAGTAGTCTAGAACCAAAAGAGTGGAACGGAGGGTTGCAAAGCACGTGCGTTGCTACCTGGTTCGAGAAGAGGTGTTTATTATGACATTTCTTGATGATGGGAGAGAAAGTAGAGTAATCTCAGCCTAAGAGGCACAGAGCTATGTGCAGCAGTCCTTAAAGCTTTCTTTTCCCAAATGAATAAAAGGAATGACATTCAGAAGCACAAATTTTAGCTCACTAGAAAAGTCTCATAAATGAATAGTTTTCTCACAGAGTATCCTGAATAAATAAAGTGTGTCTGTGGGCCAGGCAGACAGCATATGTGTGTGGGGTGAAGAGATTATGCCCCTGTTACAGGAATTTTAAAAAGAAAGGGAACCCTCCCAAGCCTTCAGCCACCATCTGTGTAACGAGGCGTGCGATGCCGGTTGGGGCCACTGCTGTGGTGTGACTGGTCTCGAATTTCTGAGGCCCCTCTATGAATTGTGGTGCTAGTTCCTTCCAAATGGAGACAAGGGAGGTGGAAGGAGGGTGAGAAAAGGTTTGAGAGGGTATGAGACTGAGAGGTCCATACAGAGCAGGATAGAGGGCATCGCTTGTGAGGCCCAAGGAGCTCTGAGAAGACCCCAAGCTCCTCCAAAGAGCCTCAGTGCCACTTCCCCAGGGCCCGGCTCTGTGTTGGGCCCTGGGGACACAGCCATGAGTTGCACAGTCCCTGCTCTTCCGGAGACTGTCCCCTTTCTCTCAGACATTTCTTCTGCATGGGCTTTCTGTGACCCATGTCCCACTTTCCACAGCACGAATGTGCAATATTTGAGCCATTTGATATTTTCAGGAATGTGAGTTTCAGCCCCCTCTCAAATGGAAGGGTAGACAGCGACCCGTAGGGAGGCGAGGAGGGAAGAGAGACGTGTAGCAGACAAGCAGAGGGAGGGATGAGCCCAGAGCCAGCTCTCAAAATGGGGAAGACATGTGTCAAGAGAGGCCGAGTGAGGCTGAGTGTTTCCATGTACACATCAGTGTAGGACTGGCGGGCTTAACTTCCGATCCCTGTGATTACTGGGCAGCTAGTTTCCCATAGTGATAATGTTCTTAGCTTTCTAAGAGCAAAGATTCTTAAGATGATGACATATGTTTGGTTTGTATGTCCCTTAGAGATTTGAAGACAGCTGTGTCCCTTCTCCCCAGAAAATAAAATGCACATACCCCTCCTCACTACGTAAAACTGTACAGTTTCAGAGATTCCAAGGATTCCCTCGATACCAGCCTGCAGCCCATTGGGAGTTCATACGTGTGTACTCTAGAGGCAGAACCTTAATTTAGGTTGTAATTTGGATTTCTGAGGGGTTTTATGCGTGTACGCTTCTCATTCTCTAATTTGGAAATATAGTAATTATTTTGACCCGGCTGCAGACATATTTTAATTCACTGTAAAAATAAAAACTTTCCTTAATATGTAATTTTAAAGGAATTTTGAAAACTCCTCACTCCTCACCCTTCCCTGTGTTTGATTGTCTTCACCTTACGGGTGGGTGGGGCCCAGGTAAGATGGGGAAGTCTGTTTTACTAATGTCAAAGAATAAGTCAGGAGCATGAGTTATTTTGGACACAGGTTGGTTACTTGGTACTCTTTCCTCACACGGGAAGGAGTCAATCCTAGTAGACTGTGGGAAAAAAAGACAAAAGCAGGATTTCTCTGAGAGAGAAGAGGAAACAGCTCCAGGCAGTGAGAATAGTGACTCTCGCTGGCACATTTTGGGGTAGGCTGATGAGTGGGGCTGGCATAAGGCAGCGTGGGTGTTCTGTCCTCGGAAAGCTTCTTGCTGGGTAAGGAGCGCCATTTTCGTTGTTTATGGATTCTCCAGGAAAGTGGAGAGTTTAACTGTAGAACAATAGTTCTCACCCCGGGAGCGATTTGCCCCCCAGGGGTACTGGCAATGTCTGGAGACATTTTTAGTTGTCACAACTGAAAGTGTATGTGAGATACTAGCATCTAGTGGGCATGAGCCAGGGACTCCTCTAAACACCCTGCAATGTGCACAGCACAGTTCTCTGCAGCAAAGAATTCTCCAGCCCCAGATGCCAGTCATGCCAAGGCTGAGAACCCTGCTGGGGAGACGTGGGCTCTCGCTGCACAGTGTCTGTGAGTGCGGGTCTTGCACGTGCCCCTCCACCAGGGGCCGGCTCTGCACCATTTCCTGCATCGGAATTTCTCATGGTGTACCATACAGGTTTTAAAAAACTAAAGCTTCAGAGGTATTTTTATGGTTAGATTGTGAAAAAAGACTGAATGTTAAAATGTTCTTAGTATCCAAAAGCCACATCAAAATGTTTATCATGAATATTTATCATGTTGCTCATTTGCAATAAGCAACAAATAATAAATGTTATTTGCCCTTTGGAAAGTATTCCAAGGTGTGCGTGTGTGTGTATGTGTGTACTGAAGAGTAAACACCCTCTGTTAGGAATTCACGAACATTCTAATTTTATCTAAGACTTATTCAAACAAAATCAAATAAAAACATAAATGTTTAAAATAATCATGATTTTAAAAATTAGTGACTTCTGTTCACCTGTGTTTTCTTTGCAGAATGAAGTGGTGGAGGTCGGTCCGTGTCCGAAAGCAGTGCTCCGCTGAGTTTTGGAGATGAAGAGAATTCTTGCTGTTTTACTGAAAAAATCCTGTGGATCAATATAGAAGAACCCGGCAATGACCAGAGGGGTGGAGACTGGGCCTTCCTCTCCTGATTCTGCACAGTTACAAAGTCTGGCTCAATGTCCAGCGAAACAGCTCCTGAGCGCTGCCCCAGCTGGGTCCAGTCTTAACAGAGGTCAGTGGGCTCGCCACACCATGTGAGGTCACTGCTATTCTTGAAGCAGCAGCCGCCGCCACCCACACGTGGACACTTTCTCTTTAGGGTGGGGGTGGTGCACGGCCTCCTTTAGGCAGGGTCCTCTTAGCAAGTGCTGCTGGAGCAGGGAGAGGCAGGGAGCCTGGTGAGGGAGATTGCACCAGTCACTCACTGAAATCCCCCTCCTCCCTCCCACCATTATATCGGCTCTACCTCTAAGCCGGGCTGTGAGGACAGGGAAAGCACTTTACAAGGCCTGAGCAGCATGGCTGTGTGTCTACTTCCATGACCCGTATAAGACAACTGGATATCTTAGCAAACCAGCCTTAGGCATATCAAACTAATGTTACTGTGATATAGATTTATGTGTGTATATATATATTTGTGTGTATGTCTATAGCTACATAAAGAAGATGTATGTTTCTTAATTATTTTGCATCTCCTTGTTCCTGTGATTCCTGAACACCTGTTTTGGAAACATGAGTCCCTTTGAGTTTTGAACACACTACTATCATTTTGATAGTCACCCCATTTATATTTTTGTAAACATCCATCAGAGATCATGAAGACTGTTTAACATCTGCTGTGGATATTACACATCGGCTCTTTACTGCCCAGTGTCCTTAGGTATTGACTGTGTATCTTATTACACATGGTTGTGATACAGGAAGAACCACTCTCCTTTGGAAATAAACCGTTGGAAGCTTAAGGTGAGATCATTTGGGAGCTGGGAGGAATATTAGTGACTGTATGGGTTGTCTGTGGATATAGAGTTGCATGTCATGAGGGAACAGAGTATTTGTTTTATTGGGAAAATTGCTTTGTTGAGAATTTACCAAGAGAAAGAGGGTTGTGGTTACACAATGAGAGATGCCTAGCCCCGATCTCTCAGTTAAATTAGCTGTGGGAGGAAGTCCACGTGAGGGCAGCTGTGTGAGGTGTGTGGCAGATTGTTTATCACAGGCTAGATTTGACTTGAGCTCTTTATGACCCAGGACTCTGAATAATGTGAATTTGCTTTCTTATTTAACTAGAAGATACATGTACTGTAGCTTATTGTCTCATTTTAAGGATAGTTCCTTAAACTAGTGACACTAGTGGATTTCCCTTCTTCCTCTTTATTTTTTACGTATCAAATGTGAGCCTTAGTGCCTTAGAGCCTTTCTTATTTTTAGAAAATAATGGAGAATGATTTAAAAACATGTGCAATAAATTCTTTTTGCATCCGCATTGTTGCATTCACATTTGCCTCAAAGGTGTTGACTCTCCAGCGCTGTGCTTTGGGCTGGCATTTTCTTGCAGTAAATGGTGATGGAAGTGATCTTTTCATTTCCCTGAGGGCAGCTTCCTCTTCAGAGTGAATAAGACCTAGCTGGGTTGGGCTGGGGCAGGCTGGGTTCTCTTCTCTGCTCCAGCTAGAGCAGGGAGAGGCCTTCCATGCCCTCCTCTTCCTCTGAGGGCCCTCTCTGGGGCTGGAAGGAAGGGCCTGTTGAGTCTGGAAACAGGATTTAGTTTCATTCTTCCATTCTTCTTTAGAAAGCACCAAGATGCAAGTACTTTGTCTTGGGTTTTGACCACTTGAAGTCATAAAGGGGACTTTCCATAGGCTTGATATTTTGACCCAAATAGTGTGGAAAGGACTGACATTTGTGACTGAACCATTTTAAGATGTTTGAAAACAAATGGCCCTTGCTTTATTTTACATTGTTCTGCTATAGGAGAGAAATGTATTGGTCATCACACATCTTAAATGACAGGCATAATGCCTTGTGCCTGTAAGGTTTTAACAAATATCTGTGAAACAACTGAAGGATTTGAGAAGAAAAACTGCTCTTTTCTGGAAGCCACTTAGATGTAGATATGTTACTGAAAACTCGGCATTTGTCCATGAGGCCAAATCAGGAGAACGAGGATAAGTGTTTTTGGGGAGGAGGAAAGAGATTTACTTTGCCTGCAAAGGAGGAAAAATGGCAGACCTTCTCATCTCAAAATCCAAATTTTTCCTGAACATAGGTAGAAATACGAAGCTTTTAAAAGGAGAGCCCCTCAGTTCTATTGTGGTTAACTATTCTAATTGTCCCATCTCTGCCAAAGACGAAGCCTATGAACTCCTCTAGCCACCCCCTGGGGGGCTGGTACCACCTGGGATACGAGCAAAAGGCCTTCTCCCTGCTCCTCCCGACCACTGGCCTGAGGCAGGGATGCAGGTTTCAGTTCTCAGAGAGTCGGGGAAGTTTCAAAGATACAGAAAATATTTTTTTGCCATTTTGTTTTCAGGCCATTCCCTCTGTTACGTACTCCCCACTCTCAATATTTTGCTTCCATATCTGTGGGAGGAGGGCGACTACTCTGTTTCAGATAGAATGGAGATCAGTGGAACCCACTTCTGTCTCCCTGCCAATAAAATTCTAGCCATGTGTCCAATCCTTTTTTTCTTTTCAATTTAATTTATTTCTGTAGATTTTTAAAAGTGATGTGTTTTATGGAAACCTGTATAAGATACCAATGGAGAGGAAGACAGCAATAAGAAAAGAAGCTGCTAGTGTTATTAGGGAGTCAGGACCTGCCAAGATGAAACAGGAAACAGCAGGGAAAAAAATACCTACCTGCTAAAATCAAGGAAAGACAAACTGTAGGGGTATGTATGGGTGGTCAGAGGAAAGAGTGGTCAGTATAGTTTAATTGGAGAAGGCTTTGTGTAGGAAACAGGACTCTAACTGAACCCCGAAGCACTGGTGGGATTTGAATAAGCAGATTCACCTTTCTTTATGTTTGTGTTTGCTGGGGCTGGAATGCAGTGGGGTGGTCAGAGCTCACTGCAGCCTTGAATGGCTGGGCTCAGGTGATCCTCCTGTCTCACCCTCCCCAGTGGCTGGGACTACAGACATGTGCCACCACAACACACAGCTAATTTTTGTGTTTTTTGTAGAGATGAAGTCTCACTATGTTGTTCAGGCTGGTCTCGAACTCCAGGTCTCAAGCGATCCTCTTGCCTCAGCCTCCCAAAGTGCTAGGATTATAGGTGTGAGCCACCACGCTCTGTCTCTCCTTTTTCTTTTAGATGTGAATTCTGGACATGAACTCCTGCCCTATTCAGAATCTGGTAAATGCTAAGAAAAATGGGAGAAAGCTATCAAAGTCCTCCCTTCTCTCCCATGACTGTTTCATTGCTTTGAAATAAGTTAATTAACACTGTTGCTGCATTGTGGGCAGCTTTATCCACAGACATCCTTTAATGTTTCCTATATGATTAGAGATCATAGACTTAGCATAAAAAGGCAGCCCTCTGTCTTACAGTTGGGAAACCAAGAGGCCTGAAGAGCTAGAAGGACTAGTCCAGAGCTCCATGGTTTGTTGGGGGCAAAGTCCAGCCTCCTAGGCAACCACACATGATGAATGGCCTGGTAGCAGCCCCAGGTGCATGCTCTCTTCAGGCTTGGTTGACATCTGGGAGTCCACGAGGAGCACAACTGTCAGGGGAAGGGATGAATTGAGAGGGAAGGCCACCAGACTGCAGAAGACTTTCTGTGATGATAATGACCACTCAATGCTTCACCAAGCACCTTGCAAAAGAAGCCTCTGTAGGAAACCCATTGAACAGTTGGAAGAACCCAGGTGCACTTAGATCAAGAGGCTTTCTGAGCTTAAGAGGCTGTAGGCCTAGAAAAGAACAGAGTCAGATCAATGTAAACAGAATCTCCTTTTCTCTGCAAGCCACTGTGGAGTCCTAGAGACTCCTTTTTCTGTTCTGCCTATGACCTTCTGTCCCTGAGAATATCTGAAACACTTCTCGCCCAAGTTTGTACTAAAAACATGAACATTTGAACTCGTTGTCAACAGTAGATTTTCCCTCCCTATCTATGCTCTCCTCCTATTTTTCTCTTCTATTTTCAATAAGAATTTATTCACAGAATAAGGGGTTATTTATAGATGCTGGTATGCACGTAAAACGGAAACCACAGAGTCTGCAGTTGCTGCATAAATTGTGCCTCTGAATTTTGACTATGTAGAGTTTTAAGACCAGCATAGTGGAGGTGGTTGTTCTGGTTATATCTGTGATTTGAGAGATGACTTTAGATGCTCAGCTTCAGTTTGTCTATTAAGAAGAGGGATTCTTATACCGAGGGGTTATATCCCTAACCCCTTGAAATCATATACAAATGTGTATGGGGTGTTTGTGTGTGTGTGAGAATATACATTTCTGCAAAGAAGGCACATAGCTTTCATCAGAAATCCTGAAATCTGTGGAAAACAGGATCAGCATTATATACTGACATAGTGGATTTTTTTGACATTAAAATGTATTTACTAGAAAATTTGAGACTTTTATACATTAAGTACATTAAAGTCATATCATAGAATCTTTTTCCTCAACTTTTTGTTATTAATAATATATTTGATTGACAAATCTATGTATATACCTTATAGTAGGTATTTTGAAGCACTCCCAAATGGCTCTCCTCAAAAATAATTCCATTTCATAATCCTTTTATTATAAGAACAACTTTCTTTGGTTAAGTATTTATGCTTAATATGTTCCTGATAAAAGTTGTATACTGTTTGGGACAGGTAATGCTTTCACAGGATAAGGTTCAAACAAATATAACTTACTGTATTAGGAATATTTCAACCAACCAACTTCCATAATGGTCCAATATCCATGTGAAAAATCCCAGCATAACCCCATTGATTGGGTGTTTCTGCCTCACTAGAGGACTGCTGGGTGATCCTGGATCACCAGATGCATCAGCATAATTTTTTCCATACATCAAAAAAGATTTTTGTTTCTCTCTCCTCTTTGACATCAGTTATTCAGAGTCTGTGATAGGTGATTTGCATACATTAGATGTAATCCTTCTGTTTATGGGGTGAAAAAGCTGAGCCTCCAAGTAACAGGTTCAAAGTCACAGAGAGAGGAAGAGATAGAACCAGAATTTGAATGACTGCTTATCTATCTCTGGGGTCCACACTCTTTCCCCTAAGCCATGTTACATCTTGTACAGTATTCACTGCTCCTTTTGAACCTGAGTGAATCCTGGCCACGGATCAAAGTTAGGGTTCCATGGGAAAAAAATTTGCTAAAAGTAGGAACTTAGCAGAGGATAAGATACCAAGATGTGATTGGCTCTCTAACTGAAGGCCATTGACTGGCTGAAGTCTCAGCAAACCTGTGACGCATGCACTCACGCTCAAGCAACTGGATTTATCTCCATTTGGCACTTAGCACATTTTAAATGGCAAAGTTATTTAGCTTTGGTTAACTTTGAAAACAAAACAGTAAACATAATGCATCTACTGCTTGTCTCAACAAAACTCTTACTATTTTAACATCCTTAAACTTAGGACAGTGGCTTAAGTTAAGTAAAACAGCAAGTCAAGAACACAGGTGTGAATATAGAAATAGACAAATTTGCTAAACTGTCTTAGTCTCACTCATCCAATTTGTGGTTTAATATTTTTACACCGTCGTATTAGTACCTGCTCTTATGCCTCAATAACCAAACACATTTCTGTTGAGTTCGTCCCAAACTATGATCATTTAGGGCAGAGGGCTGCAAATTTTTTTTCCAGAAAGGGCCAATGTGTAAATATTTTTGGCTTTGTAGGGCCTATTGTTTATGTCACAACTACTTAACTCTCCCATGGTTGGGCAACCATTGATAGTATGTAAACAAATGAGTGTGGCTGTGTTCCAAAATAACTTTATTTACAAAAACAGGTGGTGGGCCAGATTTGGCCTGAGTGCCCTAGTTTGCTGACCCCTAGTTTAGAGGACAGATATAATTCTAGGAACACCAAAGAAAAGGTGAGGAAAAGTAAATAACTAGGGCGTACAGTAGAGTGTTCATTAGAGAAGGGGTGTGTGTGTTATTTTTCCCATGTGTACATTTTATTCATATTTTTTATACATTATTAAATACATACATTTACCATAGAGGGTCTTCTATGTAGTATATTGGAGGAGCACTGAATTGGAAGCCAGGAGAAAATCAGGCTCTCAATAAAGTTTTGCCACTAACTTTAATGTATCATTAGACAAATTATCCTCTTTGAGCCAAAAAAGGATAATGGGATTGAAGAATCTCCCAGGATCTTTCTACTTTAACAATCTCTGATGCTATGATTGTCTTATTAAGATTTCCAGGGAGAAATACAAAGTTAAAAACAAAATCATGTAAGTTAGAATTGTATAAAAATCTGGCCGGGAACCTCCTGATTCAACTCACATAACCAACGAAGCCACGGAGGCCAACGAGTCAAAGGACACTATGTGGAGGATGTGGCCCAGACTCATGGAGTGAAAGCAACACCACTGGCTCCCATTGGGGGTGTGGCTGAGCTGGAAGATTGCTGTAATGAGTGAACTCCCCCCCTGGGTGGTATAATGGTATAATGAGTAAAGCTTCCTTGTGACTTCAGAGAAAAATGATGGGGACACTTTATAAGAAGATCCCTACAGAAGAGCAGAACCCTATGTGGTGTGCACAGCTGTAGCAGAACCAGGGAGCCCCTTCACCCCAAACCATTTAGAACCAAAGATGGTCACTCTTTTCTCAAATAATAGTGTTCAGGATAACTGCTTGGTCTTTGGATGTTGGCTTTTGTGCAGGATCTAAGAGGCCCTGTGGTCTGCAAACCAGACCCCATGCTCTGTGGGGAAAGGGTTGTTGTGGGAGGTGACCTGGGGGATCTTTTCATCCCCTCACCTCACCCTCACCCCCAACTTTTATTTGCTGATGTTAAACAAATGCTCTTCTAACTGCTGCATTACAAATGGGAAAACTTAGTCTCAGGAGGGGCTGTGAGCAGACGTGGCTGTTTCAGAAAGTGAGAGGAGATGCTGGGAGGCATGAGAAGTTCATATACATCTTCTGGGGAAGGTGGGTGCCTCGGGGTGGAAGGCACATGGAGAAGTGAATACTCAGCCTCAGTTCCTCCCGAGTACTCTCTGGGCCTCTCAGCCTCGCCAGAAACGTTCTCATAGTACTCCTCAGCGGAGTTCCCAGATGGCCTTCTCTGGAGGACCCCGTGATTGATGAGGGTGTAGCACAGCTCCTCTGTGTAGGTCTGATCAGAGGTGCCCTGCTGGTCAAAGGAGAGCCATGATCAAGTTTGGCCTCTTGTCATTCCCTTTACGTTTCAGTCCCAATGCAGGTCTGACCCTAGGTAAAGTTTGTCTTCTATGGCCACCTCCTCCCCAGCTCTTGGCCATTTTTTCTAAATGGCTGTCTCTACCCCAACCACTAGGCAAGATAGTGCCAAAGTGCCCATGTTGCCCCAAGTACACAGCCTACCCAGGTGTGTCCTCTGCCTCATGTTCCAGAGCCACCCCTGACCACCCATACAATTCCCAAAGTCTAAGGGCAGCCCATTCTTATAAAACAGAACAATCTGATGATAGCTTAATGTGTTTGGGTTGTGATATTTAACCACCCAGTCTAGAGATATTTGCATTATGAAATAGGGAAACAACTCAAGGGAAGGTTTCACTCATGATGGAATCTCAGGAGATAAAAAGCAAAGCAGCAAAGTGTAGGGGAAAGAGTGTGGATTTTAAGTGATACTTAGTTTTGAATCCTGGCTCTACCATCTTGTCCACTGCCTGGCTTTGGGGGAATATCAATAAATCTCTTAGTTTTCTCATCTGTAAAATGGTGGGGGTGGGGGAATAACAGTATCAATTTCATGAGGTGGATGTGACAATTACACAAGAGGATGCATGTAAACCACTCAGCATGTTGCCCGTCATAAACAAAGTGGTCAGTACATGTCAGTTCCTTTCAATAATTGTACAGCAGAATTAAGTGGCCGCTGCTTCTGCCACCAGGCCCTACATATGCCACCTGAGCTCACAAGCACTGGCATCCAAAGTCTTTCTTCCATGGAGGGGTCAGAAGGGGTCTGGGAGATCAACTTTTCCGGCCATCTGGGGGGCCTACACTTCTACCATTGTCTCAGATAATGTCTTAGAGCTGTTCTTATTACCTGGATGGGAGCAGATGATACTCCTTTGCCTGCAGAGAGAAAATACACTCGATGAATTTCAGGTTATGGGGAGATTTGAGGGAAGGCAGGGGGAGACTGGAATATAAGCAACTAGAGAACTGGGGCACAGCTGGCATAGCCCTTATCCGGCTATTCTGATCTCTAGCACATCCCTGGGGAGAGTCAACAAACATCCAGAGCTGTGCTTAGTGTGAGAGGCGAGAGGAGGGAGACACATTCAGTGGGCCTTTGGATAGGAAATCACACTCTGTTCCTGTCTCCCTCTTCCCCTCCACCCTCCATCCTTCCTTATACAAAAGTCACTGCATACTTACTCTGTACCAGGCACTAGGGAGACTAAGAAGAATCAGAAAACAGTCCCTGTCCTCAGGAGATTCAGAAGCTAGCAAAGGAGGCAGACAAGGGGTTGTGAGAGATCCGCAAGGCAGAGAGGAGGCTGTTGTTTCTACCATGGGCGACAGCGGATGGTGGGAGCGTAGGGGCTGACACTTAAGGAAGCTTTGCAGAAGAGGAAACTCTTAGGCTGAACATTCCCGTTCCTGTATCTGCTGGCAGATACAAACAAGAGCAGGCCAATTTTTCAAAAGCCAATTCACTTAAAACCAACTGGCTCTGGCCATTCAGCAAAGACAGAAGTGGATACACCTCCCACCCACTGTAGCTACCCACTGGAGGCCACTTTATGCTGCATGGATTGACATTCCTTCCGTAGTGACATCCCAGATTCCCACATCTCCATAAACCCCTATGGGCATCTAGGACTTTGCTAATTATCATTATAAGAAAAGCATCAGTGAGTTTTAACATCCGGTTTTATTTCTACCATGTGTTGCTCTGATGGAGATTGGGGTTCCCTGAGACCCACCATTCCCCAGGGTGACAGGGCTGGTGGTGACAGGTCTATATTATTCATTTGCACACCTTATAGGGCTAGCTTTCAAGATTCAGCGAATGAACTGGGCTCTGAACTCAGGAAGGCAGAGTCAGAACTCCTCTGTTTTTCTTCTTCAAAAATGCAATGCCCTTTCCTCAGGCCTACACTTTCTTATTTTTTTCTCTTACTTGTGATACTATTCACCATCCTCTCCTTAAATTCTTCTCTCTCCTTAGCTTCAACACTATTCTGTCACCAGAGACCACTGCACCAGCCTCCTAAGTGGTTTTCTGGCATTTGCTCTTGTCATTCTTTGCCACAATTTGTTCTCCACAGAGCAGCTGGGGAGATCTCTTTAATGCAAATCTGATCATACCTGCCCCTGTGTAAAGCCCTTCAGTACCTCCTGTAGCTCTCAAGACGAATATGCAAATTCTTAACTTGGCCACAAGACCCCTCTTCCCCTCCCCTGTGCTCTCCGTATGACGCCTTTTGCCTCCACCTGTTGCATTGACTGTCCCCAGTTAGCTCTTCCAACCTCCAGACCTCAGGCACTGACTGAGGAATGTGGAGATGAAAGAGCCAACCCCTGCTGCTGGGAGCTCACAATCTAGAAGGGAAAAACACGCAGTTGGACAGATTGTAGCAAAATGTGAGGGTATTATGCTAGAAATATGCCCAAAGGGCTTTGGGAGCATAGAGAAGGGGCGGTTTGGAAATGTAAGTTTACCAAAAGTGAAAATGATAAAAAAGCGATGACTTACTTTCCTTTTGGGAATCTTGTCTCTCTTTAAAAATATGTATTTTTTTCCTGTAAAAGAAGATAAGTTGGTGGTTTTAACATTCAGAACCTCTCAAAGGAAACTATATAAACCTATACACTTATTTTTAACTCTTTAATCTGTTAAAGTTATATGACTTTTATAATGCCTCCTTCAGCATAAACAAATTAGATAAAAAACAACAGAAAATGAAAGATGAGGCCAAGTAGAAATGCATTCCTTTGTGTTTCTTTCTGTCTCTCTTTCTCTCCTCCCCTCTTCCTTTTCTAAATCTGATAGAGAATTGATTTATAGATAGGAAACTATGGTGATATTATAGGTTGCTTTTTTTGGAGAATTTTTTTTATGACAAAGTAGCAGTTTCTTTTATATCATAAGAGTGAAGGAGCCAGGGTTATTTCTAATCCAATTCTAATCTATGATCTCCAAAATAAACAAACAAATTCCTCCCATCGAGCACACATTATAAAAGACCCCTTGGAAAAATGCAGTATAAATGTTAATATAATGGAAGCCCATTGTCATCTCAGGAAACAAGGACGACATCTGCTGTAAGGGAGGTGACCATATGCCCTGGTTTGTTCAGTCTGGTTAATGTCATTATCAATTACGTAGTGACCATTAACTATTTTTAGCATCCTTTTCACTCTCAAAGATATACCAGTTTGGATATTATATTATATGATCACCCTGACTGTGAATTATCTCTGCAAGAGACAGAAATGTGTGCTTCTGTACATGGAGACTCTGGGATTTGCAGTATAAAAAGGAGTCTCTCTATGTTAGTCACTGGTTTCATCCTTGCCTCTGAGGCTTTCCTGTTTGAGGAGAGGATACCACCCATGAGCTACTGTTCCTGTTTCTTACCAAACGTGAAGGATTGGTTCCCTGATCGACTCTCAGGTGATTGTGTCTGGGCTAATGACAGGCTTTTGCTGTGGTCACAGACAGCAGGGAGTTCACAGGTAACGTACAGCAAATACCACATTGAAACCACACATAGGGAAATAACACCTAAAAACAGATCTCCACTCACCATGGAAGGCAGAAACACCCTTCAGCGATTTGGCAATCCCAGCACCTAAAATACCCAAGAGAAATAATGCAAATCACAGAATGATTGCTGTAGCTTTTTTTTTCCCCAAGAGAGTATTGATCCTAAGTGACTTGGACACATCTCTCATGATAGACTGCCTTTTTCCTTCTAGGATGAAGATGACACTATCAATTCCTAATCAGGGAAAAAAACTTTCCGTTGCATTCCCAGCAAAGGGAAAAATTTTCTCTTCCTCAATTATAGGGATTTACTTTTGATGAAGAGCATATAAGAGTTATCTCCAAAAAAAAAATTATCTCCGGGAAATCAAGGTACAAGATACAAGTGTGTGGAAATTACTGAAATCATTTTTTTTAGGCTGGGTGCAGTGGCTCACACCTGTAATCCCAGCACTTTGGGAGGTGGGAGGATCACTGGAGGCCACGAGTTTAAGACCAGCCTGAGCAAGATAGCGAGACCTCCTCCATCTCTATAAAGAGGAAAAAAATTAGCTTGGCATGGTGGCACTTGCCTGTAGTCCCAGCCTCCTCTACTTGGGAGGCTGACACAGGAGGATCACTGGAGCCCAGGAGTTTGAGGTTGCAGTGAGCCATGATGACGTCACTGCACTCTAGCCTCTAGCCTGGGCAACAGAGTGAGACCCTGTCTCCAGAAAACAAACAAATAAATAAAAAATTCTTTTTTTCAGGTATGGGTTAGGAAATATCTGTATAGGATTCCACTTCACTCTGAATTTCCTCCAATTTACACTGTATTGTCTGCTCACTCATCTGTATCCTACACTAGAACATGAGCTTCTTAAGTTGGGACCCATATTTATCTTGTTCATCATGGGCATCACCAGCATATGCCACAATGCCTGACACACAGTAAATATTTTTTCAATAAATATTTCATGAAGATACGAATAAAAAATGAATAGCCAAGAACAGAGCAACTCTAACTGGTGCAGGAGATCATTAAATCTATCACCTTGACTCCAGTGGTATAGCTAAATAATAGGACATATCTTTTCTATGGCAGAAAGGCTTAGAATCTGTCTGCAGTCAGACATCTAGGTTAAAGTCTAAGTATCATTCTGTGTATTTTTCTGTTTGAGCCATAGTCAACTACCTACATGGTTGAATGTAGAAGCCCTTTATCTCCAGGAAATCAAGGTACAGGTAACAGTTATACTATGTAAAAACATTTGGAAAACATCCTGCAAAAATGTCTCCTGCGGTGAGCTTTCACGTGGATTTCCCTCAGAAGGGGCAGTGGAGGAGAGGCTGGCTGCATGGTGACCTTGGGTGTGGTCACCAGCTTTGCTGCGTGTTCTAACCACCTCTAGGGTAGGTGCGTCATCAGAGCCTTTGGGGCCACGGGGCCCAGCCGCAGCTCTTCCTCCTCTTCAGGCTACCTTCAGTGCTCTTTAAACCATTCGCTTACATCTCTTGCTTTGTCGCTAAAGAAACATCCTAAGGAAACTACCTAATCACACCAATGCTAAGAAACCGGATTCATTGAGGAGATATGAGAGTGAGATGAAAGGAGATGGTTGGTTTTGAGTGATTAGATCAGTATCTCTGAATTCCTTGAGCCACTTTTTTAGTCTATAAAATGAGGATACTATGCTACTTACCTCATGGAATTGTAAGGAAGAGATAAAGTTAAATATGGACAACAGCTACTTGTTTTTCTTTCTCTTTCTCAACTTTTCTGCAATTTATTCTTCCATTTCAATATAGATATTTTGGTTTGGGATGTGTTCAGACAACCTCCATGGAGCAGGTCAGCCACATCTCTGTAACCTTAGGCTACGCGCCAGCAATTCCAGGTTTCTGTCTCTTTCACCAAGACTTCCCTGGCTCCCTGGGCCACCTCTTTCTTGTTATGCCCATGGCCCTTGTGATCTATTTCATTATTCGGACTGCTTTAACATATGCACAATTACCCCCCCACCCCCACCCCCATATATGATTCTCAGCTTGCACTGAAGAAATGTATGCTGTTGGGGGCATCTCTGGGTCCCCAGCCCCTAACGTGGGCCTTGGTGTTAAACAATAGCAATGGTGGTTGTTTTTTAGTTGCTACTCTTTCAAAAGCTCCTCTCAAAATTATGTGAAAAGCAACTCCACAGGCCACAGAACAACTGGCTTTGCCACCCTGTGTCTTGGACCCTGGGATACTAGCTCCGTATTTTAGAGATTCTCTTTCTTAGAGAGAATTTTTTAGGGCCAAGAACTCAAAAGGCCTGATGAGAAAGGATTGATGAGGCCATCTTGATTGAATAGCATTGGGGTAATCACAAGGGTCTCTCCACAAACCTTCCAACAATTGTTGTGACATCGGGGATGTGGTCACTTCAGAAACAGAAAACTAGAGTTAACATAAAATGGCTAGGATAGAGCTTGAGCACAAAGGTAGTTGAGATCAGCAAACAAAGAGACAATAGGAAATAAGACCCTTTATTTTATAACAGGGCATAACAGGGACTAACAGGGTCTATTTTCTGTTGCTAGGGGTTACGCTAGGCTCCTAGCAAAGTAGCACATCTCCTGTTTAAAGTTTCAAAGCCATTTTGTCTTCATCGGTTGCTACCATTACAACGGAAGCTGGGTCTAGGCAGGGCCCTCTGTCATGGGGATGTGAAGTCCAGGACCTGACATACTTTATTCTTCCTGGGCAAAGGCTGGGAGGAGTCTGGTTGAATTTGCTCTCACCTGGATCTTCTCTGCTTGGCGTTTCGAAGTCTCAGATTCCAAGGCATCTCTTGAGTGTCTCGTTGCCACCTAAAATTCAACATATCAGAAATGGGCTAGGTATTTCCTTTCCAGGCTTCTTGCTTCTTTTCATAATTTTTCCAACTTGCCTCATTTCTGCTATTACCTTCTCCCCTGGTTGCCCTTACACCTGTTAATACTCTTTCCTCAAACATGTGCCACAACCTCCTTAGATCTGACGTTCTCTCCACTGCCACAACTGTGCACTGATTTTCTCCAACAATGATATGCACAACTAATCCTAAATCAACTGCTCCCAAATGTCCAGGAATTCTCATCATGACTGTGAGAACACCAGTGTCCAGACAGAGGCCTCCTTAGCTATCATTATCTGTTTGGTGCAGTTCCAAGAACCGTACACAGCAATGGGGAAGGGTACTGGCCTTGTCTCATGTAAATTTCCATCTTTCACAGAAAGCACCGATGCAGAGAATATGGGGTGAAAGGAGAAGAAAAGGATTAAATAAAGAAAATAAATCGGCTCATTGCTTGTGTTGGATTTCTGCATACTCAACTTTTCATTTGCAGAGAGTTGAGGGTATGAAGATAAAGAAACTAGCACTTATATACTACTTACTATATCCTAGTCATTTTATGCATTATATTTTGTTTAATCCTGGAATCAATCCCTGAAGTAGATATCATCCTATTTTTTTTTAACCAATGAGAAAATTGAGACCAAAAGTATCAGGCAACTTGTCTGAGGATCTACAGCCAGTAAGAGGAGAGGCTGGGTTTGCTTCTGGCAGATTCCTTCCTCTGAGCTCTGAGCTCCTCTCATGAAGGAGTAGTTGCCATTCTATTCAATGGGAAATTTCCCCAGCTTTTGTAATAAATTTGATCTGGAAGGACATGGTGGGGGGTGTGCTGATTGGATGATAACTGGGTGGTAGGGATGAAGTGGAATAATCAGATCCTTCAATATATTAAGTGAGACATTTTAAATCATCATAGAAATGAAGATGCTCAGCCAATTTATCAACTATTTGGAAAAAAATATTATGTGTCACACCATACATTAAATGCATGTAGTCAAATGTAAAACAATAAAATCACAAAAAATTATATGTGTAGATTTGTCTTATCTTGGGGGGGGAGGATTTTAAGCATAATACAATGGCAGAAACTAAAAAGCTTTCTAGATTTAATTCAGTTATCATTAAAATATAATAAACATAAAACCATAAAAAGTCAGAATGGCACAAGACATGCGTGCCTTGGAAAAATATTTTTTTTTTGCAATATTTATGAGAAAGGACTAATTTCTCCAAAGTACAAAAAGCTTTTATTATCACTAAAACAAAAGATACCAAAATCCGAAACAAAAATGGGCAAAAAACATTACTGGCTTTTCACAGATGAGGAAATACAAATGACTAATGAATACAGAAATTAAATAAAGATAATGCATCCAATGTTATCAGTAGTTATAAATGCAATAGCCATTTTATTATTTTTTATTTATACTTTCTCTATTTTCTATTTTTTATAATGAATACATATTAATGTCGTAATCCTTCACCCCCACACCAGATGTGAAACACAAATTTACATATGTGACATTAATCACTACTTCCTCATTCTCATCCTTTCTATATATTTTTTTTTTTTTCCAATTGTTCATCTAACACTAACCGAGTGCCTGCTTTGTGCCAGAAACAATGCCAGGAACCAGGAATTCAACGATGAATAAGAAACAATCTCTGCATTTGAGGAGCACACAACTAGATATAAAAATAGTGATTTATAATCTGATAGAAGAATGTAAAGTAGAGGGTTGACAAAGGGTTTGAAGACCCAGGGAGGAGAAGTCTCAGACAATGCTATTCTCAGGAAGGGACAGGAAGCTCTCCACAGGATCAACGAGTCTCCTTTTGGCAAGTGGCCAAAAGTGGGTCACCTCCTTTTCCTGTGTTCCACTCTCCAGGGACATGAACTGGGAGCTGGGACACCAAACAAAATCATGTAAAAACTTCTCTGGGCAGCTTACTGTCCCTAGACAACCTCATTTTATACCCTTGTTTATTGTGGTATTAAATTTTACAATGGCTGCTTTGATGGTAATGAAGGTGATGGTCCAAAAAATGAAATTATCTTCTAATTATTGAGCCCTACTTTGTGTCAGGCATTATGTTAGCACCGTGCACACTAGAACCCTCTAAGGTAGGTATTGTATTATTATGATTTCACTTAAAGTGATGAAAATAAGTCCAGAAAACTTAAAAGCCAAGTTCTCTACCTATTGAGATGACCTCTGCCTACCTGCTTGCACTGAGTCCACATCAAATAAGGCCTCCTGGTGACAGGAAGCTTGCTGTTTACGTTGAAATTAAAATAGTGACTGACTGAAAGGGTGGTGGTGTCTTTGACCTCCTTGTGGAGCATAAGGAGCTCAGGAGAGTGTCCCTTTCTCAGGACCTCAGTTGTTCCATGTCTAACTGGTCGCCTATTATATAACCCTCCCTTGGTAAAGTCTTTCCACCCCTCAGCTATTCTCCTCCAGTTACTCACTGTGCTTCTGAGGAGAAGTCAAAACCTGTAAGAAATTTAGTGCGGTGTCTGGCACATAGTAGGCACTGTGGCAGGTTCCTTAACCTAATTCACTTTGTGCCCGAGAGCAGGTTTTGTCCTTCTGTCCCAAATCCCTTGCTCCCCTGCAGGGAGTCTGGACTCACCTGTTCTCCCTCGGCAGAGAGTTTCCCATCCTCTCGGTGATGGAAAGGAGCCTTCTCCTCCGTCCGTTTACCACTTCCCTCTGGCCTGCCTTGTGCTCTGATGGGGCAGTCCGGACTTAAAGACGGGCTGTGTGGCTCTGGCCACCTGTGCAGAGAGAGCTGAAAGGAGAAGGGCATCTCTGCAGAGGGAAGGAAGAGGCTGGGGGAGGGGAGTCACAGGCACACACGTGCAAAGCGTCCTAAAATGTCAGAGTCGGACTGAACCAGACTGTTGGCCAAAACCAGAAGCTGTAGGTCAATGAAAGCTTTGAACATCCTGGGAACCCCAGGCCTGCAAGTATAGATGGGCTGTAGGAGTTTTTCCATTTCAGATACTTAACATTTATTAAATCACTGGTCAGAGGGGGAAACTTTGTTTTTTTAAAAAAGAAAAGGTTAAAGCAAGGAGTCAATTGTTCCTTCTCCACCCCCACTGCTTCACTTGAACAGTCAAAATAAATAAGTAAAACAAAGAGTCAAGCCACTGACCCAGTAGAAAATATAATATAAAAAACTCGTTTGAGAGTAAACAAACATGAAATAACAAAATGGGCAAAATATTTGAACAGACACTTCATCAAAGAAACTATACAGATGGCAAATACAGGAGAACATGCTCGACATGATAGTCATTAAACCACAATGCAACACATTTACATGCTTATTACAATGGCTAACATTGAAAACAAAACAAAGAACTGACAATATCAAGTCCTGGTAAGGGATGCAGAACAACTGGAAGTCTCACGCATTTCTGGTGAGAATGCCAAATGATATAGCCTTTTCGGAAAACAGCATGGCAGTTTCTTACAAAGTTAAACATAGACTTATTGTACATCCCAGCAATTCCACTGCTAGGTATTTACCCAAGTGAAACTTACGTCCTCTAAAAACATGAGTACACATTTTTATACCTGCTTTACTCATAATTGACAAAAAGAAAAAAACCCTGAAAATAGCCCACATGATCTTCAATGAGTGAACGCTAAACAAACTATGTTACATCCATGCAACAGAATACTAGCCAGCAATGAAAAGGAACGAACTACTAATACATGCAACAGCTTGGGTCACTCTCAAATGCATTATGCCAAGTGAAAGAAGCTGGACTTTAAGCCCACCTTTTGGGACATTCAGGACAAGATAAAGCCATAGGAACAGAAAACACATTAGTGTTTGCCAGGAGCAAGGGGTAAGAGAGGGGTTGCCATTTAAAGGACAGGAGGGAATATTTTCGTTGTTGATCTTTATCTCAATTGTGATTGTGGCTACATGACATATGCATTTTTCGTAATCCATAGAACTGTATACTAACGAGGGTGCATTTTACTGCATGTAAATCATATCTCAACATATACTTCAATAAGTGCTGGGCACCGAGGGTTCAGTGGTGACAAAGTGGATACAGGTGTGCTTTCATAGAGTTCCTTGAAATAAAATACAACAAAATGTGAAATACTTTATTGCTTGTCCTTGAATAACATAGAGATCGTACTGAAAACAGTCAGGAGCAGGATGGGGAGTGGGCTGAGAAGAAACAGGTTTAGAGAAACTGGGGGGCTGGTTGTGGAACACCAGACCCACCCCGCATCACATTTGTCCTCGTAGCTGCTCTGCAGACATCAGTGTGCCTCTGTGAGGGATTTCCAGGAACACTTCATTTAAAATGGTAGAGAGGTGAACAATCCCTGCGTAGGAACTGCATTCTGGAATGCTTTCCAGAAGAAAGTATTCTGGAGTGAAAAGGGCCTGTCAGAGAAAGGAGGGTTTTACTAATCCAGGAGGGCTTGATGCATGGAAGTAAGATATATTATTATTTATAGTATTTTAATACTATAAGCACAAATACAAACTAAAAATAAGAGGCCTAATTCTTGCTGTTGAAAATAAACTTCCGCCCTCCGTTTTCTTAAAGCATTTATTTGAGAAAACATTTAAGCTTTTCCTCTACCTCTTTGAAATGTATGTAAATCTTTTTAAAGGCAAATTGCAATGCAGGATTATTTCCTCCAGGACCTGGAAGCCATCTCTTTGAAAGGTAATCCTCAAGGAAGACAGTGCCCCTGTCTCCCAGTTTTCCTGGGAGTAGAGGAGCCTAACTTCAGTTAACAAATCTACTTCCAATAGAAAAGAAAGCAGAAATTTATTTTTTCTTTTAAAGGCGATTAGCAAACACACTATCGAAACAATTTTGGATAAACTATGTGTGACGGATGGTGCCGTCAACTCCTCTTGTTTGAGGACTAGTCATTATTTATCCTGAATGTGTACAATGGATTATATCTGCTTGGCTATATAAAAGGGCAAGACTTCTTTCTGCTTTTGTAATCTCTTCAGGGGACTGCCTGTGATGTGCCTTACATTCTGGTTTAATGTTTATTCAAAAATAAAAATGTTTTCTTTCTCCTCTACTTTTGTGAAGAGCTTTTCTGGAATGGCAGGAGATTTTGTTTATAATTCTGTTTCCCTGATGGTAGCTCCATTAAATTTTTCATTAATCTCTCAGGTAATTTGACTCCAGGAAAGAGCAACTATTCAGTGCCTCAAGGGTAGCAGATTTTCTTATTTTCAGAATATCTGAAATTCAGGAAAACCCTTTTTTTAGTGAATTAGATGAAGCAGTGAAATAAGAGAAAATTCTTAATGAAGCTTATACTAAAAATTAGGGGTGTCCACTACATAGAGATGTAAGAAATCTGGGACTACCCTAGTCTATTTCTCCATTCTCCTCTTTCGAAATCACTTCATTTCCCAGCCTGGATCACTTAGGGATTGTCTTCCAACTTATCTAATGCTTCTTTTCTGTGTATAGAAAATCTGAGACAACAACCAATGGTCTCCTATTTTATGTGTGAAGAAAATGATGTGTGTATGTGTGTGTGTGTGTGTGTGTATGTGTGTGTAAGAGAGAGAGAGACAGAGAGAGAAATAGAGAGACTGAAGCATTCTTGATATAGTGTTGTAAGTAACTTTTCTCTTCCCCATTGTCTTTAGAAAAAAATGAAAAAATATCAATCCAATGTAAAAGTCCCTGCTCCTCTGTGGGCTCAGCACCTTTTGTACTACTTAAAGGCCAGCAGCAGGAAACCAGAGTGTCTCCGCATTGTGGAAAAGAGAAAAAATGAACAAGAGTGCTCAGCCAGTGAGTAGGGCTTTTTTTTTTTTCTTTTTTTTTTTTTCTTGACAGAGTCTCACTCTGTAGCTGGGCTAGGGTGCAGCGGCATCATCACAGCTCACCGCAACCTCAAAATCCTCTGCTTAAGTGATCCTCCTGCTTCAGCCTCTTGAGTAACTAGGACCATAGTCACGTGCCACCACGCCTGGCTAATTTTTTTCTATTTTCGGTAGAGACAGAGGTCTTGCTGTTGCTCAGGCTGGTCTTGAACTCCTGACCTCGAGTGATCCTCCTGCCTTAGCCTCCCAGAGTGCACTCCTAGCACTACAGGAGTTGAGTCACCATGCTCACAAGTGGGTATTGACTCCTCACCAGTATGAATTAAGATATCCCAGACCCTGGATGGGGCAGCTTGAGCAGACACAGCCTGGGCATGGCCTCATGGATGGCTTAATTAGTTCCAATGTTGTCTCAAGGCATGCTCGAGTCCAGAGAGTGAACATATCAGGGTGAGATTTGAAAATCAATTTGCCCATTGTAATTTAAGGAAAAACTGGGTATTGCTCCCTACATTTCAACCTTCAGTTTTACTCCCAGGCCACTAGATGGAGAAGCTGGGCTATGGAAGCGTTAGCTACCATTCATGAAAATTTCTTATGATTGGTAACAGGAAAGAGCAGGGCATTTATAACATATACATTTATTACTGTGAAACCAAGTCTGGACTATAAATAATCTACCTCCACTCCACAAACGAAAGTACAGCAACACAAATCCACACAAAGAAGCTCAAATAGCACATGTTAGAATCATAGATTTTCTCTTCTGCTCAGTGTTTACCCAACACTGTGCTTAATACGTATAAAAAACCATAGGAAACGAATTGGAAATAAAGCCAGGACATTTGCAAGCAGATGATGGTGAAATCAGAAGAAGTCTGGATTGGGATCTTTAAATTTGCTTTCCTATCCTTTGGCATTACTGCAGAGAATTAATGACCAATGCAAAAACTGTCTTGCTATACCTCCAAGATCATGGGGAAATGTAATAGAAATAACCATTTGTTGAGAGATTTCTAATAATCCAGGCACTCTGTTAAATGCTGTAGATACAATTTCTCATTTATTCATGTAAGAATTCCATAAGATAAATACCATTCCCTCTATGTTGTAAATGAGGGAGGCAGGCTCAAGTGATTTGCTCAAGGATTTCTGGGTAGTAAGTGATAGAGCCAGGATACATGTTCAAACAGGGCATAGACTTTATCTGTCTATTTATTGTCCTATTCAATAAGTACCTGTTGAAAGAAAAGCTTGACTTTGAAACCTGGTCTACATCACTCCAATGTGGCAGAAAGTTGCGGTATATTTGCATGTTTGGAGTGTTATGGCTTCCCACTTCTTATGTGGTTTTCAAACTCTGGGCTGGCCTCAGCTGCCAAGGCAGGTTAGAGACCTTCAGGGTAAGAGGGATTCTAAGTAGCCCCTTCAGTTTCAAAGTCCTGGATGGGATACTTCTAGCTCTAGCATCACTTTTTACTTTTGTCAAATGAGGTAAGGGAGCTGGAGGAACTATGCACAAGGAGAATCCTTTTGGAGAACTTTATGATAGGAAAAGAACTCGTTTATGTAAGACTTCGTGTTGAGTCAGGAGTCTAATAACTTGGTTAAGACTTCTTATTCTGCTTCCTTCTAAAAGAGGGTGAAATTGGCCTCTATCAAAAAATCCCAAAACACCAAATGCTGGCGAGGATGTGAAGAGACAGGAATACTCTTACACTGCTGGTGGGACTGCAAATTAGTGTAACCTCTGTGGAAAAGAATTTGGAGATACCTCAAAGAGCTAAAAATAGAAATACTATTTGATCCAGCAATAGCACTATTAGGCATCTACCCAAAAGAGCAAAAAACATTCTATGATAAAGACATCTGCACCCGAATGTTTATGGCAGCACAATTCACTATTGCGAGGATGTGGAAACAACCCAACTGCCCATCAATTAATGAATGGATTATTAAAATTTGGTATATGTATACAATGGAATATTACTCAATCATAAGAAATGACAGTGATCTAGCACCTCTTATACTTTCCTGGATTAAACTTAAGCCCATCATCCAAAGTGAGGTACCACAAGATCGGAAAAATGGGCTCCACTTGTACTCGCCATTGAATTGGTACTAACTGATGAACACTAGGGTGCTCACATGGCAGAAATACTCTCCAGGGATTAGGGGATGGGGGGGGGTGAACCTGCAACTAAAGGACACGGGGAGCATTGTAGGGGGGAAGGGCATGCCTTTAACCCTCGCTTGGGTGAGGCAAAGACATAAAGTGTAACCAAAATGTGTGTACCCTCATAATACTCTGAAATAAAAAAAAATAAAATAAAAGAGGGTGAAAGTTGCAAAGATGGGATAATATTGAGGGGTCTTCCTGCGTAGCGCTTTCTATTTATATACTTCTTGGAACAGAATATGAGCTGATTAGGGGTCCTGGCTAATATCAGAGAGTTATGTGTTCGAAAACCATGACTATTAAC
>RJWJ010015031.1:0-36918 GCA_004363605.1 Indri indri | reverse complement strand
TGGAGAACTGAAGAAGATGAATCTCTTTCTCTTTAAGCATCAAATAAAAGAAAGAATGAGAAAGAATTTTAAAGAGTTAAAATTCACATAGAAATGGTGTTTATTATCACTGGAGTTATTAGAAAACCTGCATGATATATTGGCTGTTAGAATTATGTGAGTGTATGGCTCTTTGAAACACCATCTTAGCTCTCTACCTGGCACAAATAAACATTAGGCACCTATGTTGTTACAGTTATGAAGAGCTCAAATATGAAAGAAATCACCTGAAAGAGAAATATAAAACAAGTTTTTTTCCCCTTTTCCTCTCAAATATCTAGGACTCCTGAATTGGGTTCCCACTTCTTTCAGACTATGTGCCCATCTACATCTGCAAAGTCTTGCCCCCTAAATCATCACAAAGAAAAAAAAGGAAACCTAACAGAGAAGAATGCTACATAAAAAAATACAAACTACCTTCTATAAATATACACAGATATAAAAGGAAATTTACAGACAGGAGAGGTTTCATAATCCACTTCTGCTTATGGAAGCTCTTTAAAACAAACATTTATGTAGTAGAAATGTCCAAATTAATTTATTTGGTACTTACAGAACATATAAAAGATGGACTTTAAAATCGTAAGTCTTGAAAGGATTCTTAAATAATGGTTCCATATAACAGATGAATAATTTCAAGTCCCCTTTCATCCAACACTGTATGTTCCAGTTTGCACCTGAATTAAAAAAAAAAAAAAAACTACATGAAATCTGAAAAATATTCTGAGAAGAGCTAAATTAAATTTACTGGTGTCCTGATATAACTTCCATTGCCCATTCTGAGAGAAAAAGAACAGGCTCTTACAAGTGGTACATGTCTGGCCAAGCCATTTACTCCCTTTGGTCCTCAGTTTTCTTTTTTCGTAAAGTAAGAGAATTAAATTCAAGTACTGATTCTCAAACTTTTCTTTAATCCCAAACCACTTAAGTAGGACAAAAGACCTCAAAATTCACCTAATTCAGTTCTTTTTTACTTTTCAAGAGAAAAAAGAATATTAAAAATCAAGTTACAAGCAAATTTTGAGGGACACATATATATACATATACATATATATATATGTTTGCTTTAGCAAATAAAGGCACAATGATTCACATTTGAACTATAGTGCAAGTCTTAAATTCTCGTTATTGTAATATTATAGGACTCACAATAGATGACAGTATATTTCACTGCACACTGAAAAATTCACCTGGGATATGCTAAAGGTAAACTACTGGTGATTTATAATTTAGAAAGCAAGAATAGCAATAGTTGAAAATCATGACTAACTTAAGACAACACTAACATATTTCCCCAAACCAAAAGGATTTCCAACTAAGAGGCACTTTGCAATACTACTGAGCCCCGTGAAGTAAACAGCCTACTTGGCAGAATAATAAATTTAAATCCTCAGTGACCACTACTTAACCTAGTAATTTTAGTTATGAAAACTTAAACTCACTTAAAAGAAACTGGTTATTAGCCTTTACTTATAGTGTAAAATTTCAATCCACATCACCATAATCAGTCTGCTTCATAATTGACAAAAATGATAACATTTTTTATCATTTCAAGGCTTATCACTAAGACCAACTTCTTAAGTTTAGAATGGGCTCCACTTGTACTCACCATCAAACTGGTTCTAACTGATCAACACTAGGTTGATCACATGGCAGAAATACTCTCTAGGGATTAGGGGGATGGGGGGGCAAATCAACAACTAAAGGACACGGGGAGCACAAAGGGGGGGGGAGGGAAGGGCATGCCTTAAACCCGCACTTGGGTGAGGCAAAGGCATAAAGTGTAACTGTAGTGTTTGTACCCTCACAATACCCTGGAATAAAATAAAAATAAAAAAAAAATAAAAAAAATAACCAGTAGATTGGCTAAGTTTCCTTACACTAAAAGTGCTTAATTTAAAATCAAATTAATGGCTATGAAGTGAACTGGAGACACTGGGAGTTACTACTAACTTGTTTTAAAAGTGATTTTATTGCATATTTATGCTTTATACTTATTCCTAAACTGATTCCAACATACTGGAGTATTTCTTCCATCTACTCAATGGTGCTGAAGCAGGGACAATTTTGTATGTCAGAGGACATGTGGCAATGTCTGCAAATATTTCTTAATTAGAACCAGCAGGGAGTGCTACTGGCATCAGGCGGGTGTAGGCCAAGGCTGCTGTTAAACATCCCAAAGCACAGAACAGCCTCTCAGAACCAATAATTATTTGGCCCAAAATGTCAATAGCATCAATTAAGAAATCCTGATTAACCCCATATAGGAATGCTATACTTATATATGCCTTTATTTTCATACTGTAAGTTTTGATATATAGCGGATTCAATTGACTCCACCATATTTGGCTTTTCTAAAAGATTTAGAGGTAATTTTGTCATTTCTATTTCCAGATGTAGAATTATTAACTACACTAGCTCCATTCAGTATGCATAATACTTAAAATGACAACAAAAGCCCTTGATTTAAAATTTACATTGTTTCAGAGATTCCTTGCCTGAACAAATATCATTACTCATAACCATTTTAAAATTTAACTAATTCAATAGTATTATTAGTCATTTGATATTTTACTTAACAAAAATAAGATACATTTTTTATATTTCAGAGTAAATTTAGAAGACTACAAGGGATGTACTTAAAGGTAAAAGAGTTCCCTTATTACATTTTTATGGGATATAAAGTAATTTGGGTCTTATATATTAGTTTGATTACATGATGAATCCTAACTTTATTACTAATATTAAAATGATAATATACATTAAGAATCACAGCCATAAGACATTATTTTACACAGGTTTCCGAGAATTAAAACACGTTGTTCAATACAATTAAAAAATAACAGCTAACACTTAGAACATTAAAATACTTACCTATTTGTAGAAAAACTGAAAAATTTACTGTTGAAACAAATGTCTTTCCTTCAGTGTTGTCTGCATGTACAGAGCAGTTTTTATTAATATCTTGTTCACTCCAAAAGCAACAGTGGAAAGTTGTCTTGGATAAGTTAGAAAAGTAGGTACCACTTGAATTAAATTTAGCTTCGACAGCCGTGTCATAATATTCATTCAAACTTGAAGTGTTCTTTGAGACTTCAGCAGGCAAGAGGAAGTAGTCATAGGTTGTATTTGGTGGCATGCAAGACAACTTAAATCTCCAGGGAGTAATTGTATATGACAGGTTAAAGGCAGTTATCACATAAATAAATTCTGTTAGGAAATTGCAAAGACACAGAAAATGAGTAATCATTTTGACTACAACATAAACAGGAAGTATCTGAGATTAAACCATTTCGTGCTCAGAAATAATTATTTAACTTTCTAAGTTCTCAATCAGTTCTCTATGAACAACTAAGTTCTCAATGAATAACTCTGTGTTTCCAGTGCACAATTTGTTATATTTGAGAGGATGCATTTATTTATAGAAATAACTCCACTCTCTGCTACCTCTTTTGGAAATTCATACTTCATTTTCCCCCATTAATATAACATCTTATATTTATATTTTATTAAAAAATTAACACTAAATATTTTATTTTCCTCTTCTAAAACATATTATTCTAACTTCTGGCATAAATGGAAAGTATCTGGGTGTGCAATTATATAAACAAGCATTAAAGCGCTGGTTTAGTATTTATTAAAGAGAGTAACACCAAAACGTTAACACTGCTTTCACTGTGTACTTTTAGAAAGGGTTTGTCTTCAACATGAGGACAGCTGGATGACCTCCTGAATCCATCCATAATCCTCCAGATATAAAACATCATATAAGACATGCTCATAAAGCACTACCCAAGAAATAATGCACGAGAATAGAATTCTTAGAGGAAACTTCTGATGATTAAATTATCACTTTTTAAATATGTAAAAATTAAGAACAATTATATAATCCCGTACCCAAAAAATCCTCAAAAGTTAAACTTATTTTCAAATAAGTAATTGTTTGACATTGATGAAAGAAATTGACAGCAACACAAGAAAAATGGAAACATATTCCATGCTCATGGATTGGAAGAATCAATATTATTAAAATGTCCATACTACCCAAAGCAGTCTACAGATTCAATGAAATCCTCATCAAAATACCAATGACATTCCTCACAGAAATAGAAAAAATAATCCTAAAATTTATATGGAACCACAAAAGACCCACAAGAGACAAAGCCATCTGAGCAAAAAGAAGAAAACCAGAGGATTCAAATTCTACTCTCTGGCTCCATGTGATTTTAAAAGCTTCTGCACAGCAAAGGAAACAATTAACAAAGTGAAGAGACAAACCACAGAATGGGAGAAAAATATTTGCAAGTTACCCATCTGACATGGAATTAATAACTAGAATAATTAAGGAGCTCTAACAACTCAATAGGAAAAAATCAAATAATCTGATTTAAAAAATGGGCAAAGGATCTGAATAGACATTTCTTACAAGAAGACATACAAATGACAAAAGGGAATATGAAAAATGCTCAACATCATTAGCCATCAGAGAAATGCAAGTCAAAACTACAATGAGATATCATCTTACCCCAGTTAAAAAGGCTTTTATCAAAAAACAGGAAATAACAAATGCTGCCAAGAATGTAGAGAAAGGGGAACCCTCATATACTGTTGATGGGAATGTAAATTAGTGCAACCTCTATGGAGAACAGTATGGAGATTCCTCTAAAACTAAAAATAGAACTAATATATGACCCAGAAATCCTACTGCTAAGTATATATACAAAAGAAAGGAAATCAATATAGTGAAAAGGTATCTGCACTCCCATGCTTATTGCAGCACTATTCACAATAGTCAAGATTTAGAATCAACCTAAGTGTCCATCAATGGATGAACAGGTAAAGAAATTGTGGTACATATACGCAATGGAATATTATAAAGCTATAAAATAGAGTGAATTCTTGCCATTTGCAACAACATGGACCTCGAGAACATTATGTTAAGTGAAATAAGCCAAGCACAGAAAGATAAATTTTACATGTTCTCACTCATATGCGGGAGCTAAATATTAAAACAATTGATCACATGGAGACGGAGAGTAGAATTATGGTTACCAGAGGCTGGGAAGGGTAGTGGGGATGGGGAGATAAGGTCGGGATGGTTAATGGGTTATACTCATTATAGTTAGACAGTTTACACCAAATATAGTTAGATAGATAGATGGAATGAACAATATTTGCTGCACAGCAGAGTGACTATAGTCAATAATAAGTTATGGTATACTTTAAAAAAACTAAAAGAGTAGAATTGGAATGTTCCTAACACAAAGAAATGGTAAATGTTTGAGGTGATAGATACCCCAATTACCCTAATTTGAGTAATACACACTGTATGCTTGTATCAAAACATCACATTTACCCTATAAATATATACAACTATTGGCTACTCACAATAGTTAAAAATAAATTTTTAAAAAATACAAAAATAAAGGAAAAATAAAATAAATAGAGTTGAAATTTTTAAAAAATTGGTAATTGTAAATAAAATAATAATTTCCAAAACTTTTTTTACAAGTTACCCAAACAACCCAACAATTTTGTTGGCTCATATACACACTAATGCAGAAGGAGAATTTTGTATGAATTTGTATGGAATAAGAATTTTGAAGAATTATGATAAATGTAAAAATGTAAGAAAATAGAAGCAACCAAGGTGTTCTTCAGTAGGTGAATGAATAAATAAATTTTGGTACATCCAGGCAATGGAATATTATCCAGTGTTTAAAGGAAATGAGGCATCAAGTCATGAAAAGACATGGAGGAAACTTAAATGCATATTACCAAGTGAAAGAAGCCAATCTGAAAAAGCTATATACTATATAATACCAACTACATGACATTCTGTAAAAGGCAAAACTATGAAGGCAATGAAAAGATTAATGGTTGCCAGGAGTCAGGAGAGAGACAAGGATGACTAGGTGGCCCATAGAGGATCAATAGGGCAGTGAGACTATTCTGTATGATTCTATAATGGTGGATAAAGGTCATTACATATTTGCCAAAACTCACAGAATATTCAACACCAAGAGTGAACCCTTATGTAAACTATGGGCTTTGGGTGATAATGATATATCAATGCAGGTTCATCAGTTGTAACAAATATACTACTCCTGTGAGGGATATTGGGAATACGAAGGCCATGCTTGTATGGGGGCAGAAAGCATATGGAAAATCTCTGTGCTTTCCTCTCAGTTTTGCTGTGAATCTGAAACTGCTATAAAAAATAAAGTCTATATAAAAATGTAAGAAAATAGAAATTTTTAAAAATCAATTCACAGGTGTATTTTTTTAATTACAAAAGCAATACATGTAAAAATATTCAAACAATACATAGGTTAATAGTTTAATAGTATGTTAATAGTTTGGCTCCTAAACATTTCCATAAATATAAATTAATACAAATGTACAGGTGCAAAAATTGAGGCCAAAATGATTAATGTGACTAACATTATTGTGTCCACACTGATGACAGTTAGGTATCATAGCATCACCAAGAGTAAATCCTCATTGCCACTGGGTTCCTTTTGACTTCACTCCTTCTGACATATGTTTCTAAAACCAGAGCATCTTATGAAAACAGCTATAGTTTTCTTTTGGGTTTTACAAAACCACAAATATGTAATATTACTAATTAAAAGGATTATATTAATACGTTTAGCTACACATTGAGAATTCAATTGCCTGAACTGAAATTAGCCTAAAATCCTCAAAGAAGGATTGAAATTTAAAATGCAATAATGAACTTCATAGACATACCAACTATTGACTAAGTTTAATTTAAATGATGAGGCTATTTTGTTTACATGCTTCCTTTGCAAATGATATTTCTTTCCCTCCAAATGAATCTTAAACAGCAAGATGTCCAGAATTTTTTATCTGAAGACTTACATTATCAGGTAAAAATATCCCAGGATCTCTTCTGATTCATAAAACTTTATCAAATCACAAACCTTTCAGAAAGCCAATGTGAATGAAACATTAGAGTCTAGTAAAAATTAGAGAATATAGAAGAGAATGAGTTATTCCTCTTTGATAGTCCCTTGTGGCACAGTTTTTTGGAAATCTGTAACAGCGGAGCTATCCTGGGTATTTTCTGTATGTATACAGATGGCTGCAAAGAGAAAGAGCAGTATGTAAACAAGAAAGACTTGTAGGGAAGCTTTATAAGAGCACCTAGGGATTGGAGTAGCCAAGGAGATGTTCAGAACTAATTGACACCCAGGTAACAGGTGCCAGATAACATAAATTTTGCTAAAGGTAGCCTAAATTTAATTTCAAAACTTGGAACACATCCTAAATAAGATGATTTGGGCTTAAAAAAATCACAATATCACCAGAATGTGGTCAGAAAAAAGTGAGAACAGTATGCCCAAGAGTTCTAGGCAATGTGTGCTTAATTTCAAACAGATACTGCTATGGTCCACAGCAGTTAAAAAAAAACACAAGACATCTAAAGAACATCTCAAGCTTTCCCTTAAGGATATTCTTGAAATAAGTAGGAAGAAGGACTTGTATACGTTTAATTTCTGAATTTCTTTTGTTGGTATTCAAGGTGGCGATTTCCAACATATACATCATCCCTTGATAATATTCCCTTATAACATCATATTGATCATCACTTGCCAAAGTTACCATATAATAGGGAATAGCATTTAAGATGGCATCTCCCTTCCATTTGAGAATAAAACCATCATTTTGTGTCACAGTCATTTATTTTAAATATTATCACCAAGTAAACTGCTCCTTGATCTGGAGATTTAAAGTTTTGGCTATCATTGATATATATTTGTAACTTAATAATGTTACATTTGCTAGATAAAATTAACATATTTAAATGTCATTACATCTTGTTTCTAAGTGTATATACTGGAATTGGTGTGTATATATAAATTTTCCATACCATAAAAGAAAGCAAAATTAAAAAGCAAATAATGGGCAATGAGAAAATATTTGCAAAAATAGTAAATTGTTAAGGTTTCTGGTGGTTCATTTTATATATCAACCTGACTAGGCCCACAGGGTGCCCGGACATTTGGCCAAACATTATTCTGGGTATGTCTGCAAGGATGTTCTGGATGAGATGAACATTTAAATTGGTAGACTGAGTAAAGCAGATTGCCCTCCCTGATGTGGGTGGGCCTCTTCCAATCAATTGAAGACCTGAATAGAACAAAAAGCTGAGTAAGAAGGAACTCCTGCCGCCTGACCTCCTTCAGCTGGGACATGGGTCTTTTCCTGCCTTGGGATTGGAATTGAAACAGTGGCTCTTCTTGGATCTCAAGCCTGCAAGCATTCAGACTGGAACTTACACCATCAGCTCTCATGGTTTTCAGGTCATTAGGCCTGGACTGGAACTACATCATCAGCTCTCCTGGGTTTCCAGCTAGCCAACTGCGAATCTTGGGACTTTTCAGCCTTCATGATTATATAAGCCAATTCCTTATAATAAATCTCTTCGTACACACACACACACACACACACACACACACACACACACCTTTCTGGTTCTATTTCTCTGGAAAGCCCTAATATGGTGCTAAATATCTTTTACATTTTGGAAATTTCTGAAATTCAATTAAGACTAATAAAATCCAACAACAAAATCGTCAAAGTATAAGAACTAGAAAATTACATCAGACATATAAATGTCAGTAAAGAGTGCTCAGCCTCACAAATGATCAAATAAATAAAACTGAAATAAGATGCCATATTTTGCTCATCAAACAGGGCAAAAAGGTAAGATAATGATAATATGTATCTTTGGCAGAAAAGCAATGGAACAACTTTCATATATTCACATTGAGATAGCAAAAGCTTTGTAGAGGAGATTTTGGAATATCAAACTTTAAAATGTGCATACTAGTCAACATAGAAATTCTTGCATTAATATACAGAAATATTCTTCCAAATATACAAAGACCTATGTACATGGATTTTCAATGCAGCATTCTTTGTTACATAAAAATAAATGTCTATCAATCAGGAATTGGTCAAATAAATAATTTAAGATACATTCGTATAGTGCATTGTCATGCAACCATTAAACCAGTAAGTACATCAGTAAATACTGATAAAAAAGCTATCATGATAAATTGAAAACCTATTAAATGGAAAAAGAAACATGGTGTAAACCAACTCTATCTTTACAACTACAGAAGATATGAGTGTATGTGTATGTACATGCATGTATATGTGTGGTATAATTCTGGAAGGATACACCATCAGGTTGTTTCAGGAGGTTGGAAATAGTTTTCATTTTCACACAAACTTTTGTTTGATTTGCAATTTTAACCATGAGCATGTATGAGCATTCCTAACTAGAAAAAGAAAATTCCATTCATCAGTAAATGAAACATCCTCTCTACAGGCAAAATCTCTACCTTATATAAGGTCATTAAAACACCAAATAACTTACCCCAATGTAATAAAACCACACAGAATTTTTGACAAACCATCTTACTTCAGAGAAGGACACCTGAAAAACAGTAAATCTAAAGTTAAAACACACACACACAAACATATATATACAAGCTGTCTGTGGAAAACGATTACAAATAAGTCTTTAAATTTTAATCTTCTGCAATATTCTGGATCACTATCAGAGAAGCGCCCCACATTAAATTATAAGTTATTGATTTATTACTGTACACATCCTATCTTACATGTTTAAAACATTCAGTGTTCCTTCGTGCCATAACAAACCAGCACGGGTGTCACAGGATAAGAATGAAATTTTAACTAAAGTGTTCACAATGTTGACTAAATACATAACAGCTAATCTAACATCATTAATATTACCATCTTCATTTTTGTCTTCATGCTTAGTTCTTACAATTCCCTTATTTTTCTAAGGCCTTTATCTTTACTACGATACTTCAAAGCCAAATGGTTATTGCAGCAGTAACAACCTGCATATTTATTTCCAATAAAGAGGAGAAATTTTTCCTAAAAGCATATTGCTTTTAGAAATCTATTGTTCATCTGCAGATGAGGTAATAGTCACATTGGAGGGTTCTCAGAGTAATTCAAGGAAGGTCTGATGGCTTAATGTATCCAGATGAAGGGACAAATTCAGATACAAGCTTTCCCATAAGTTCTACTCAATTTGAAATACACCATGAATAAGATTATTTTTACTATTATGTCATCAACTGCATTGGTAGTATAATTTTAATATATTGGGCTTGGGCTTGTGATGAAACCCTATATAATTTTGATGTTTCAGTCTTTTGTATGATCTCAAACTGGGGATTCAGTTTAACATATAGAAGTAATCTGAGATAAAAAGCCCTGAATTAAGTGTCAGGAGTGTTGGGTGCCAGGTCTAGGCTCTTCTGCTAATCAACTGTGGGACTTGGGATTTCAACACTCTTGACCCCAGGCTCCTCATCTATAAATCAGACTGTTGGATGATCTCTAAAATCCCTTTCAGAACTGCCTATGATTCTGAGAGATTTATTTTAAAATATAAATCACAGCTTTACTATAAAGAATATTACAAAATATTAAGTAAGAAAAACATCTCATAACTCATATCTGAGAATTGGTACCATCTGATAAATTAATAAAAAACACGTTTATTTTTTACAACTTACATACTCTTAGGAAGAAAACAGATGAGTATAAACAAGTTGTCAATTTTTTTTCAGACTATCAGTTTTTCATCAGAATTTTGGTTCTTTATATACCAATAGTACAATTGTTTCTCTAGGATTTCTAGAAATTGGTTCATTGTTTGGAATCCTCATGACCTAATTACATTAAATGTGTGCAAATTCCTCCCTGTTTTATATGCTACCTGTTTCTGATATAAGATGTTCTCATAAAATAAACTCAAGGGCAAATTTCATAGTCAAGATCTGTCATAGATACAACATATCACTGGACTAAGTGTTTTTTGTTTTTTTTTTTTTGAGACAGAGTGTCACTCTGTTGCGTCGGCTAGAGTGCCATGGCGTCAGCTCACAGCAACCTCAAACTCCTGGGCTCAAGCAATCCTTCTGCCTCAGCGTCCCAAGTAGCTGGGACTACAGGCATGTGCCACCATGCCCGGCTAATTTTTGTATATATTTTTAGTTGTCCAGCTAATTTCTTTCTATTTTTAGTAGAGACGAGGTCTTGCTCTTGCTCAGGCTGGTCTCAAACTCTTCAGTTCAAACAATCCGCCTGTCTCGGCCTCCCAGAGTGAGTGCTAGGATTAAAGGCATGAGCCACCACACCTGGCCTAGACTAAGTGTTTTGATTGAACTGAGTTAGTGACTAGTAATTCAGTCCAACAATTGATGTGACTCACTTTTAACTCACTGATCTGCTGAGTTAAGTGATCAAATCTGTTTTCCTTACATAAGACAACCATTTCTTTATTTAATGTTCCATGAAAAACATAAACTATTCCAATGGTTTGGATTCTTGCAGTCAGGTTTCATTCTTAAACAACAGGAACAAGCACTAGTGTAAAAAAGACATAGATGCAACCTTGAAGAGATTGTGAAAGGTGGTATCTCACACAGATTCAGTGAGAGAAATAATTATGAGCACCCTAAGTTGTACCAAAAGGAATATAAGGTTTACAAAAACAGAAACACAATGACAGAAATTTTAAAACTATGAGAAAAAATCAAGCAAAAGGAAAATTAATAGTATGATGACCAAAATAAGTCTAATACACCAAACACCATTAATTTGAATACACTTCCTGAGGATGAGCCATTAATTTGTTCTCTTTTTTTTTTTTTTTTTTTTTTGAGACAGTCTCGCTAGAGTGCCACAGCGTTGGCCTAGCTCACAGCAACCTCAAACTCCTGGGTGAGCCTCCTGCCTCAGCCTCCTGAGTAGCTGGGACTACAGGCACACCACCACCACACATGGATAATTTTCTCTATTTTTAGTAGAGACAGGGTCTCGCTCTTGCTCAGGCTGGTCTCAAATTCCTGACCTCAAGCAATCCTCTTGCCTCGGCCTCCCAGAGTGCTAGGATTATAGGCGTGAGCCACTGTGCCGGCCCTGTTCTAAGCTTTCTTATTTTCAAAATGTTCAATTAGGAATTTGCAAAGTACTTAAGATGAAACTAACAGCTTAGGGGAAAAGTACAAATAATGCTAACAGTAAGAACAGTTAAGAAATTTTTCCTGATTAACTTCATAATGGGTAACATCCTCATAAACGTCCTAGTGGTACCAGAGTTTCATGGGAATTTCAAAATTCAATAATTTATCACCCCCTCCTCTGCCAATACACTATTCTAAGCCACCATTATCTCTTCCCTGGACTATCAGAAGACCCTCCTAACTGGTCTCCCTGCTTCTGCCCTTGCTCCCAATGCGGTCTATTCTCAACATAGCAGCCAGAGTGGTCTTGTTAACACAGAGATCATATCATGCCTCTGTTTCTCAAAACACTACAGCTGTCCCCTGTCACTCAGAGTAAATGTCCAAGTCTCAGCAAGACTACAAGGTCCTGGATCTCAGTCACCTCTCTGATCTCATCAGCCACCACTCTCCCCTTTGCTCAAGTCACCTTCTCAGAGAAGCCTTCCCTGGCCATCCCATCTAAAATTCCAACACCTTCCCCACCCCAACATGTCATATCTGTTGTTCTGCTTAATTTTTTCCCTTATCACATAACACTAATGTGAATATGATTTGTTACTTTTCTTGTTTATTGTCTATCTCCCCCCACTACAATTTAAACTCCACTAGATCTAAGGAATTTTGACTGTTACACCCTTCACACATGTAAGCCTGCCTCTCACATAGTAGGTGCTCCATATATATTAGCTGAATGAATGAATAGCAAGATATGACTGTTTCTTGAAATATCCTTCAATATAGATAGGGGGCATAAGACCAAAACAAAATTTAATAAAAGCAATCTTTAAAAAAGGCATTCTAATATCATCCAGATACAGCTCTTTGAGAATATGGCTTAATACCAGGGACTTCAGAAGAGTGATTTTTAACCATTTTTGGAACATGCACCTCATTGAGAATCTGGTGAGAGCAAATGTACCAACTTCCAGGAGAAGGCACACACACTCAAAAAATTATAGGGCTATAATTTCAAGGGGTTAAGAATCCCTTGAAATTTATCTAACACTCCCAGATTTAGAATCCCTGACACAGACAAATAAATGGAGTGCACATTCCTCAGGCAATCTTCCATAAGCAGAGCTCCATGAATTCATCCATTAATAGACATCAAGCTATAAGGAGTTTGAGATAATACTGCCTAACATTCCCCTGGAATGTAGTTGTCTTAGTTCATTCAGGCTGCTATAACAAAATACCATAAACTGAGAGGCTTATAAACAGCAGAAATTTATTGCTCACAGTTCTGGAGACTGGGAAATCCAAGGCACCAGCAGATTCGGTGTCTGGTGAGGGCCTGTTTTCCATAGATGTGTTGTCCAGCTGTGTCCTCACAAGGGGAAAACAAGCTCTCTAGGGCCTCTTGTATAAGAGCACTAATCCCATTTAATGGGGGCTCCACTCCAATGACCTAATCACCTCCTAAAGGCCCCACCTCTTAATACCATTGCATTGATGGTTAGGCCTCAACATATGAATCCTGTGGTGATACAAACATTCAGACCATAGCAGTAGTCATTTTATGTTGACAGTTAAAAGGAACAACATGCCTTAACAGTCATTCAAATGGAAGGTAAGGTTGACATACTCGTGAAAATGGAGATATCTAACATGAAAATATGCCAAATAGAGTACCCCCTACCCCAATCGCCATCACCAACACTTAGAGCTGAGCTAGGGTAAGGGAAGGGCTCAACTCTCATTAGAAAATAATAGTGGCTCTGCTCTCACACAAAAAAATCAAAGTTCCAAAAGTTCTCCATCTATCATGGCAGAAACAAGAATAGCCAGGAAACATTTCAAACATAAGCAAATGCCTATCACTGCCATAATAAATTGTCATAAGGTAACAATGATTGTAGATTTGAGCAGTGCAGGTCCGTGTGTTCACTTCCAAAGTAAACTAATTGAAAAATGTACATTGAGGTGACTGATAGGCTACATAAAGGTGGGGAATGTTTATTAAAGATAACATCTTAATAATATTTGATCTATAACCCCACTTTTCAGAAATATTAACAAGGCAGTCTATTGTGGCCATTCCTAGATTTCAATTATTTATAATATTACAGCTCTTTCAAGTCACCTCATGCCCTGAATCTTTCCCCTGAATCAGATTGTGCAGGAGGACCATTCATCCAGATGTTACGTAGGTCTCAAATTGATTCCTCAAGTTGGCAAATTATTTGTATACAAAATAGCACATTTTAAAAATGCTGTGCATTTTGTTTGTTGACTTCCTGTATGTAGGAACATGATGCTGCTATGTGCAATAAAATAAATTTAGCAGGAAGAACACAAAAAAGAACATGTACAATGTTTCTTGTTCATATGAGACTTTTGAATAGAGGATATTTTAACATATTCTCTGCAACATAGTAGGTACTTGTGAATAGTTGTCAAATCAATTGATGTAGATAATATCCATCCTCATGTTTTCAAAAATAGCACTTTTATCATCTATTCCAAAATTTAGAGAGGGAAAAAGCCTTTATTGAAATATATGAATATTTGAAGAAATCTTATAAAGTATACAAAGATTCATCCATAGACTGATCTAAATGTTACATCTATGATATCTGGATATGGATGCAATAATTCAACTTGCATAATACACCAAACAGAAAGCATGTTAAACATGCTTACTCTTCGGTTATTATTATAAACAAAAGAAAAATCAAAATCTATGTTCTACTGGATGATCACATTTTGGGTTTTCAGAGGAAAATCAGACTTTGAATTTCTATTGTAAAGGAGTATTTGTGTTATTTTTATCTTTCAGATTCTACTTAAATATAAAACAGAACAGTTGCTATCATTGAGAAAATGATCGGACAGAAATAAAATTATTTACAACTTGCTCCAACTTGCTCCAATGATCTCAAAAAGTCTCTTGAGTTTTAGAAAAGTTTATGAAAAACAATTTTGACAATTCCATTGCTTTGATGAACAAACTCGATGAGCTGCAAATGCCACTAATTATTCTTTTTATGTTTTGTTAGAGAAGCACATCTCACTTAAATAACAACATTTAAGCATTGCTTAAATAAAGCTAGAAAACTCTATTTCTTCAAGTGTCAAAAATTTAACGGAATAAACATAGCCCAATCTATCTCTAGTAGCCTTGTCATTTTAATTATGTTTACTTTAATTTCTTCACTTATAATAGAAATTGATCATGTTATTCCCATCAAGTAGCTGTTAAAGACTTAAACTATTTTTAAAATAAAAAAATTCTTCCATCATTTTGGTGTAAGTATTTGTCACTTGGAATACATAATTTCAATTACTTTAACTCCTGATATGACTAATTGTGTGACCTTGTCACATATTAATTCCTAAAAAATGCAGGAGGATAAGCTATAATTCACCACCCTCAGTAACATAAAGTCAACAAAGTTGAGTCAGAGTAGGAATCTTACCTACAATGTAATTTAAAATCTGTACATAAATGGACTCATTTAAATATTAACTGAATATTCATTAAAATGCAAGTTACTATACAAGGTGCTGGAAATATAAAAATTAATAAGAAATTATCATTTATTTTCAGAAATAACATTGTTTTATTATTTTTAAACATGGCTAAGCACTGTGATACCAATAGGAATGAAGTGCAATGGGACTTCAGATTCAACACGGAAAACTGAACAAACTGATCTTCTCTCCGTCCTGAGATGCCTTGAGAATTACAGTTAAGTAAATCACATCAACCCACTCCAATAGACAGAATGAGAGGGGGCAAAAGAGAGATTTAAATAAATTTCTGGAAAATGAAGCAAAAACTAATGAAATATAATGAAGGAAGTAACTACTTAGGATATTTGGAAAAGACGCCGTTCTTATTGGAAATATTCTAATCGGTGAGGGCAGGAGAGTGAGGTAAGGCTAAAAGGACAGTATGTTTTAACTGGCATTTAAATGTTAACTTGCATTTTAATGAATATTCAGTTGCTATTTAAATGAGTCTATTTATGTACAGATTTTAAATTGCATTGTAGGTAAGACTTCTACTCTGACTCAACTTTGTTGACTTTATGTCACTGAGATCTATGAATCATAGCTTATCCTTCTGCGTTTTTTAGGAATTAATATGTGACAAGGTCACACAATTAGTCATATCAGGAGTTAAAGTAATTGAAATTATGTTTTCCAAGTGACAAATACACAAAAATGATGGAAGAATTTTTTTATCTTAAAAATAATTTAAGCCTTTAACAGCTACTTGATGGACTGCAATATCTGACTTCTTTATCTCCTTATAAACAATTCACAGCAGCCAAATCTAGCTCCCTGTATCTGTCAGGAGAGTGACTGACAAATGGCATGAATTTGGACTAGTCTAATTAAGAAAGGAATTCATTAAAGATTATTGGGTAGCTCACAGAATTCAGAGACTGCCAGAGAACCAGGCTAGAAAAGCACACAGCCAAGAACCACACCCAAAGTCCCACGTAGAATTGCTTTAGGGAAGAAGATAGCCCTGCACCACACTAGGACACTGCATGTCATGACTGAAACCTCATGCCCACTACCTCTGAGTTCCTGGTAGCTCATCTGCTCTTTCATGTCCCACACTTCTGGTCTAAAATTTGGCATGAATGCCTCTAATTGGTAAAGTCTAGTTCACACTCTCCACGCAGGCAGTCCGGAAACTTGGGAAAATAAGGGCTTATTAAGTGGGAATTCCCCAAACATAGGCAAAGTATTCAAAGGTCAAAGACAATCAAAAATTATACTACATACTCTTATATGTTAAAAGGAGGAAAGAACAAGTTATTTGAGGACAACTTGCACTTTTAATGTAGGCTTGGCACCAATATGGTAAAGCCTTTACACATTCTGACAGTTTGGGGGACAGACTTTCAGCATTAATGGCAGCTCCTTGATTAAGTGCCTAAAATGAAGCCCATTAGTTGACAACCACTGCCCATATGCACAGAATTCACAGTCTCCTTGTTTCTTCATTTAACAACCATGCTGAATGGAGACATGAATGAAGACATGAAGAACGCCTTCAGCATTATGGTAAATTTTTTATAAAAAGAAAGAAAGAAAAAAGAAAACTTGACCACAATCTTCTGCGATAAATCACAGAAGAAAGAGTAGCTTTAACAAATGTTTAATGAGCATACTCAAGAGACATTTCAGAAGATTTTGCATCCATAAAAACACAAAGTGATAAAGAGAGGAAGAAAGAGCTTTTAAAAATTCAATGTATGGTGCAATAAAATTAAACACATTTACATAATTAGTGCCCCCCAAGAGGGGGGAATAGAAAAAAGATGTTTGAAAAAAAGAAGTCACCTAAAGGATAAATCCAAGACAGCCAAATCCGACTAACAGTATTTCCAGAAAAAGAGAATAGACAGGAAAAAATGATCAAAGAAATAATACAAGAAGATTTTGCAGAGCTGGTAAGAGACAAATGTTCAAACTGAAAAATATGGCTCCCAGGTTCCAAGGAGGAGGAATGGAAAACGATCCACTCCTAAATATATCTTAAAAAATTGTCCAACAGCAAAGGAAAGGAGAAGATAAGAAAAGCTTCCAGAGAAGAAAAAAGATTGCTAAAAGAGTGAGAAACAGAATGGAAACAAACGTTTCATCCAAAAACACTGAATGCTAGAAGACAATCAAGTAATTGTCTTATAGAAAATTATTCTCAGTTTAGAATTCTAGTCAAGGAAGCCTCAGAGGGAAACAAATATATTTTCAGTAAAATGCAATGACTTAGAAAATTTATATAGTATGAATCTCTTTCTCAGAATTATTATAACTTTACAAGATATGCCAGCAAAGCGAGAGGTAACCAAGAAAGAGGAAAGCATGGATTCAGGAAAACTGACAACAAATAAGTCTAATGGCTCTGCAGACTTGAGAATGACCAGTCTAGACAGCAGCTGTAGTACACATGGCCCCAAAAGGAGATGGCAAGGAGGAAGGTGAGGATGGAAGGCAACTTGATACACAAGATGATATTGAAGCTGGAAAACCTCAAAAATAACACAAAAACACAGAATGACACAGGGGAAAAAGGAAGTCATAGTTCAAAATTGAAGCCACCAGTCCATATTAGAACATGAGTCAGTGGGCTTCAAAAAGAAGAATGAATAGATTCCAAAAAATTAAGAAAATAAGTAAAAAATTGGAAATTATTAAGGATGAAATGAAAAAGGCCCATGTATCCTTTCCCAGTAAGAAAAAATAAAGTTAATTGAAAAAAGCTTTATAGAAAGTCGTGATGTAAATATGAGCCAAAATTAAATATGGCATAATTTTGAGTAAATGCTAGAACTAAAGAATCCATTTGAAAAAAGGAAGAGTCTCCTTAACCTTAATTTTAAGACTATTCTTCTTTCAGTGGCTCAGGAGTCACATTGAATTCAATGTAATATAAACACTCTTGATTCTGTAGTAAATAATATTTAAGGGTCATAACAATAATGCTATTTATTAATTTTTCAATTTTTAGGGTCAACCAATAGACAAAAATGAGAAATTTAATTACAAATACTAAACATAAAATATTATCAATATTCTAACTGTACATTTGTCAGATTTGGGTGGTATAATTATACAAGGAGAGATGGTGGTAAGGCAAAGGGTGAAATATCCCAACCTCATGAAATAAGGAGTCAAGAGAAACTGTCTGTAGTTAATGGAACAAAAATAGTAGTGAAAATTACAAATGTAATCAATAAGGAACTCATAAAATTAATATAATTATATGTGGAAGAGGGAAAATGAAAGGGGGTGAAATTAATAAACTAAATTCTCTTCTACCACGGTATCTGCTTAAATGACCAAAAAAAAAAAAAAAAACCAGGTAGTATAAACACATTATTTAGTCCTGCAGAGGTAGTCACAGGAAGAATTAAAATCAGAAATGGCTCAAGTTATTTGTTCCCAAGGTCAGGTTGTACCCCTTAGCCAGGGTAGTAGGGCAGGGAGCTACTGCTTTATACTAAAATAAGTTTTTGTTATCATGCACATGGATTATTTTCACTCAAAATTATTATTTAGCCCTTTTAATTAAATAAAGTGTTATGGGACTTCAGAGAAAATAGCTACTAACAGAGTCCAGGGGGCCAAGAAAAGGGTCACAGAAGTGAGATTTTAGGTGAACTACAAGAAATACAAAGGAAGAGAGTAGGACTGTATTTCTTCTATTTTAAGATTCACATATTTTAATACCCTGGCATCAGGATCATTGTTTCAATTGATGGCATCTTACAATTCCTGATGGCCTGGTAGCAGCTGTGATCTAGTTGCTATTAATTACATACATCCAAACTGGGGCACTTTCCTAATGATTGACTGGACAATTTTAACTCATGTATATTTTGGTCAACAAACTATTCGAAGACCATTTGAGAAAGGAATATGAAGCCCAACTGTTGTCTGAAAACCTTATGTTGACATATTATGGTAAGATCAATAAAAAGCCACCATCAAAATGTGCAAAATGGATCAACTTGGAAGAAAATCCCAAAAACAATAGTGACGCATTCTTTTTTGAATTGCTACGTCACAAATATTCTTGATAGCCCAGAGTATGACATTGTTTGGAAAATGTTGACATCAACAGCTATGAGTTGAAAAACAGCTAGGAAAAAAAAAACAGATTTTAAATATAAAATATTCCTTAACCAAAATCTTTGATTTATACTTTCCTTATAAGAATGATGTGATTTAAATAAAAATCTTTATCTAAATAATTCTAAATGAGCTCTTTCAATAAGTATGGAACTAAAAGTCTAAATGATGAGAAAGTATTGTAAAATAGTTAAATAGGCAGACCTTTTTATTTCTTAGTTATAAAAAAATGGTGGTGTAGCTTAAAAATCCATGATGCCTTAGATTTAAAGAATTCAAACTACCTAGAAAGAGTTATAATTAGGAAAAATCAAGAGATTTCTTCTAGCTAGGAAATCATAAACGATTTCATAGAATAGAGATTTAACTGCCCCTTGAACAATGGGAAGGAATATGAAGCACATCATAAATACTATAAAAGAGATCCAACACAGCCTACGTTCAGTAGAAACAAAGATCAGTCAAACGGTATCAGTAAACGACAATAAGAAATCCTGTGTAAGAATTGAATTGCAAGTTTAGAATCATATTAGTCAAAAGACCAAGAAGGTACTTGCTCAAATAACTGCTTTTTATAGACTTGTTTGCATCGTGTTCTGTGCGAAAACCTTTTCTCCCACCAAATCAAACCTATAACTAGCAGTGTTGTTGCAAGACACTCAGATCACCAGAGAAATACTCAGGTACGTCCTGGATATATCTAATATGATAAGTATCCCACAATTCTAAGAGATAACATCTTAATAACGACAGCAACTACAATTAATGGGTGTGTCGGGGTGTTTTCTCTCTCTGTTTTATCTGTTTATGCACGTGTGTTTAGCTATATATGAGCATTATTTACTGTCTCTTTTATCTCCTGAACACTGACCAATTTGGTCCAGAAATTCTGTTGGTGCATACAGAAATCTAATTGTTTGATTATCTCATGTTTATAGTTTCTTAATTTTCATAGATTTAAACACCCAAATAACAGCTGCTAGTTAAAGTAAAATGAGAAAATATAATTCCAAGAAAAAGTAAGTTGTCCTATGCCTTCACAAAGCAGATCCTTGGTAACAGCTGTTCTTAAACGTGAGTTCACATTTTTAAAGCCTATTATAATACTATTATAGAAGTTCCTGAGAATCTCTATTTGGCTCAAACCTTTAGCTATTAATATTATCTAACACAAACAAACAAAACACTTATATGTCCCCACAAACTTTATAGAAGGTATCGGCCAAGCGTAGGGCACACTCACTCACTCTTTCACTTGTACTTGTGTGCTCTCTCTCTCTCTCGCTCTCGCTCTCTCTCTCGCTCTCGCTCTCACTCTCTCTGCACTCCTGATCTCTTTTACTCCGCTCTATTTTTTCTTTTTTCCATAACATTTATCACCTTCTAATATATGGTATAATTTACTCATTAGCATATTTATGCCCGTCCCCTGCTATGTTTTACAAGCACAGGGATGCTCATTTGTTTTGTTCAGCATCTAGAATAATGCTTAACCCAGAGTGAGCTCTCAATAAATATTTGTTAAATAAATAAGTGAAATTCAAAATATTGATAATATATTTCTAGAGGGTATTAAATGGAGTTAAAGTTAAAGCGCTTGTATTTTCCTGTATTATCATATAAAGTTTATTCAGTTTCAACTTTAATAACCTAAAGATTCATGCGATGACTTCTAAATAATCACTGAATGATAGAAATAAAATGTGTAACTCTTAAAGTTGTGAAAGAAAATTTAAAATGACAAAAAGTAACCAACCTAAAATATAGAAATGAACAGAAAAGAAACAGAAATACAGAGCAAATAAAGAGGACATGACAGTAAATACAAGTCTAAATATATCACTAATTGTATTAAATGTAAAGTGACAAAATTCTTCAGTAAAAAAGACACTGAATTTAAAATACTTTAAGAAATAAGTGCTGTTTACAAGAGACACATCTAAAACATAAGAATATAGAAGGTCAAATGCAAATTCCACAAACAGACACATCTAAAACAAGTATATAGAAATCTGAAAGCGAAAGGATGGAAAAGAGATTTACTACGTGCATACTAAACAAAAGAAACCTAATGAAGTTATATCAATATCATACAAAATAGGTTTTTATGCAAGTAAGAAGGTTACTCCAACTGACAAAAGTTTCAATTAACCAGGAATATATAATTTAAAATGTGTATATACACATCATAAGATAGCCTCAAAATAACATGCATATTGTAACGTAACCTCAAAATGTATAAAGTGCAAATTCAGAGCATTACAAGGAAAAAGAGAGAAATACACAAACATGGTACAAGATTTTAACACACTCCCCTCACCAATGAATAGAATAAGCAGACACAAAATCTGTGAGGAAGTATGAAATTGAATGAAGAAATTAATAAATTTGACTTACACAGAACTATGGCACCCAAAAACTGTAGATTATACATTATTTTCAAGCACTAATATGACATTTACAAAAACTAACCATATGCAAAGACAAAAGGTATGTTTCAAACAAATCCAAAGAGTTAAAATCATACAGTCCACACCCTCTAACCACAGTTATTTAAGGCAGAAATAAACAGCAAAAATATAACTACATGGACACCATATGTTTGGACATTAAGAAAAATAATTCTAAGAAAATTATTGGGCAAAAAAGATATAATGAAAATTAGAATATATTTTAAGCTGATGATAGTGAAAACAGCATCTCAAAACTTATTTCATGCAGATAAAGAAGTATGTAGAGGGAAGCTCAAAGCCATAATAATATTTTTGACAAAGAAGAAAGGCTGAAAGTTAATGTGCTATCATTTTTTTATAATCAGTTACAATTAAAAACTTAATAGAACACTCATTTAAGCAATTAGAACAGCAAAAAACTCTAAATAAAGTAGAAAAGAAGAAATAATACACAGATAAAATTAACGTAATAGAAAGTAAATATACAACATTGAGAATCAACAAATTAAAAATTGGTGTTTTAAAAGACAAATAAAATAAATAAAACTTTTATGAGATTGAAATAGAGAAGGCACAAATAATCAATACTAAGAATGGAAAAGGGACTTAAATACAGAATTATTTAGGACCGACTTTATACCAATAAATTTGAAATTTAATTTTAGATGAAATGGATGAATTTTGAGAAAATATAATTTACCAAAGCTGACTCAGAGAAAAAGGAAAGAAAGGAACCTGAATGGTCCTATAACCAGGAAATAAATTCAATCCATCGAAAATCAAAAATCTTTGGTTTTACCAGGGAGTTTCATAAAACATTTAAGGACCAAATAAATTTAAATCAGCACAAATTCTTCCTGAGACTAGAAGGTAAACACTTGCCAGGTCATATTTATAGTTAATATAACCTAAATTCCAAAACACATGGATAATTTGAAAAAGTAAAATTATAGCCAACCTCACATATGAATATAAATTTTCTTTAATTCTTAACAAAATGTTAGCAAATGGAATTCTGCAATGCATAAAAATAATCATACTGCATGAGCAGGATTTATTCCAGGATAAATATGATTTAACAATTTAAAAATCAATTAATATAGTTAGCCCCATTAATAAATTGAAGGAGTAAAAACATCTGATTATATCAGTAGATAATAAAAAAGCATTTGATGACAGTCAACATCCATTCAGGACAAAAATTATTTGCAAACTAGAAAGATTGCATAAGAGAAATTCCTAAATCTGAAAAAAGGGTATCTGCCAAAAACCCACAGCAAACATCATTCTCAATGATGAAATGATTTCCTCCGTCACCACTTCACTTCAACATTATACTGGACGTCCTAATCAACGCAGTAAGGGAAGTGAAAAAAAGTTTAAGGATCATAAGAAAGGAAGAAACAAAACTGTCATTATTCATAAAGGGCAGGAAAGATAGAAAATATGAAAGTATCTATATTTAAAATTTCCAATTTAACTAGAAAGTTCAGCAAGGTTGCTGGTGAAAAATACAACTATATAAAATCAAGTATTTCAAATACTTCCCTATTCATTCTGTGAGGCCACTATTAGTCTGATACTAAATCAGACAAACACCTTAAAATAAAACTACATACCAATACCCTTTATGAATATAGATGCAAAAATACTAGCAAACCAAATCCAGCAACATATGAAAAAGATTATACACTACAAACAAATGTGATTCAGCCCAGGAAAGCAGGGTTGGTTTAAAATATGAAAATCAGTCAATGTAAAACACCATAATAAAGGACATGATCATCTCAATAGAAAAACATTTGACAAATTCCAATACCATTTCATGATGAAAAAAACATTCAACAAACTGGGAATAGAAGGGAATTCTCTCAACCTGATAACAATCACATATGAAAAACCTACAGCTAACACACCTAATGGTGAAAAATTGGATGCTTCCCTCTAAGATAAAACAGAATACAAGATCAATATAAAAAATTATTTGAATTGCTATACACCAGCAATGAACAATCTAAAAATAAAACTAAGAAAGTAATTCCATTTTCAATAGCACCAGAAAGAATAAAATACTTAGGAATAAATTTAACAAAAGAGATGCAAGAGTTGTACATTGAACACTATAAAACATCACTGAAAGAAATCATAGAATACTTAAGTAAATGGAAAGACATCCCATGTTCATGAAATGAAAGACTTAATTTTGCTAAGATAATAATGCTCCACAAATTGATCTGAGATTCAATTCAATCCCTATCAAAATCCCAGCTACCTTCTATGCAGAAATTGACAAACCGATTCTAAAAATCGTATGTATATGAGAGGGAATAGGCAAAATAATCTTGAAAAAAAGAAACAAAGCTGCAAGACTCACATTTTCAATTCAAAACTTACTTCAAATCTACAATAACCAAGAGAGTGTGGCATTGGTATAAGGACAGAAATATAGATCAATGGAATAGAATTGAAAATCCCTTACATTTTTGGTAAATTGCTTTTTGACAAAGTGCGTAGACAATCAATGGGGAAAGAATAATCTATTCAACAATGGTGCAACAAGTGGATATCCACATGCGAAAGAATTAAAATGGTCACTTCCCTCACAACATGTACTCAAAGTAATTGAAACCTAAATGTGAAAGCTAAAGCAATGTATATTTTTCTCATAAGAAAAACATAGGACTAAATGTTCGTGACTTTGAATTAGGTAATGTTTTCTTAGATATAACATCAAAAGTATAAGTACAAAAAAATAGATTCATTGAAACTAAAACTTTTTTTTTTTCAGAATATTACAGGGGTACAAACACTTTGGTTACATATATTGCCTTTGCACTGCCCAAGTCAGAGCTACAAGCATGCCCATCCCGATGGGTAAATTCACACCTAATGGGTGCGGTGCACACTGTCTGGGGGAAATTAAAAACTTTTGAGCATCAAAGGATACCAACAAAAAAAGTGACAAGGTAACCCAGAGAATGGGAGAAATTATTTGTAAATCATATATCTGTTAAGGGACTTTTTCTGTATAAACACAATGAACTTTTACAACATAACAATAAAAAAAAATTACCCAATTCAAAATGTGCAAAGAACATTTCTTCCAAAAACATATACTCATGGCCAATAAGTGTATGAAAACATAATTCAGGATATGCAAATAAAAAATAATGATACACTACTTCACACCCACTGGAATAGTTATAGTCAAAAAGACAGTAACAGTGTTGGCAAAGATATGGGGAAATTGGAACAAGAATATAAAATGACACAGCCACTTTAGAAGACGTTCTGGCAGTTTTTCAAATGTGTTTAATATAGTCATAGTGTTTAATATAGTCATATGGTATGACTCAGCAACTCCACTTCTAGGTATATACCCAAGACAGATGAAAATATATATCCACTCAAAAACTTGTACAGAAGTGTTAGTAGTAGCATTCTTCATAACAGCCAAAAAGTGGAAATTACCCAAATGTCCATCTACTGATGAATGGATAAACGGTGATATAGCCATACAGTGGAATATTATTCAGCAATAAAAAAGGAATGCAGTACTAATACATGTTACACGGATGAGCTTTGAAAACATTATGCTAAGTGAAGGAAGCCAGTTACTAAAGGCCCCATGATTTTATTTATATGAAATGTCCAAAATAGGCAAATCCGTAGACTCAAAAAGTAAATCAGTGTTGCCAGGTAAGGAAAAAGCTGGAGAAAGGGGAGTGATTGCTAGTAAGTATGAGGTATATTTTTGGGGTGGTAAAAATATTCTGAAATTAGGCAGTGGTGATGGTTGCATCATTCTGTTAATGTTTAACTATGACAATGTACTCAAAAACAGTAAATTGTATACTATAAAAGGGTAAAATTTATGATATATGAATAATAGTCTAATAAGCTGTTATTTTTTTAAAATGTTTTTAAAAATCAAGTAGATTTCTATATGTTAGCAAGAAACAAAATGAAATTTTAAAAATATATATGTAATTTAAAATAATTCAGAAAATATGAAGTTTCTGTGAATAAGTTTAACAAGAACAGGTTCAAGGACTCCCAGGTAAAAAATTAGATGAGGTTTACAGGTCATATTAGAGAAGAACTTAGCATATAGAGACAGACAATCATAGATTCTATGATGGTATATTTAAAAGATATCAATTTCCTTTTTATTATTTATAGACACAAAACAATCTCAATACAAACTCTATTAAATTCCTAACAAATTTTTTTAGAACTTGAAAAGCTTATTCTAAAATGCATATGCAAAGTGAAAAGTGAAAAAATCATACAGCACTCCTGAAAAAGATGCAAAATGGGAGAATTTGCTCTATCAGACAGCAAGACTTATTTTAAATCTATGGTAATCAAGGCAATGTGATATTGGCAAACATACAGAAAGAGACCAAAGGAACCAATACAGAGTCCAGAAAAGAACCCACACATACATCAACTCTTAATATTTGAAATAATCAATGTTCATTGTTTTAAGCTGCTAAATTACATACCACTAGGTAACTAATATACTCCTGTTCACCAGTATTTCCAGATTTATTCTCCTTTTAGCAAGAAGAGAAATAACATTCCCCATCCCCTCAAAGTTAGGCATGATCATGTGACTTCTTTCACTTCTCAAATGTGAGTACAAACAGTTCATGCCACTTCCAGATGGAAGCATTTAAAGATGGTTCATGATTATCCATGCTCTCTCTTCCCCTACCACACCAAATGGGAAAGTCCTATGTTCCAGATTGTACAGCTACAGAACGGTGTAGTTTCCCTGAACTTAGATCTCTGAATTACTACATGGAGGACAGCTGCCCTGGAAAATTGTCTTGATCCATAGGAGACTTTGCATGATTGAGGAATTATGTTAAATTAATGAGATTTGGGATTGTTTGTTATTGCAGCGTAACCTAACCTATCCTCACAGACACCAGGCTCAATCTCACTAGTAATTAAAGTAATGAATATTAATAAGATAATAATACATACTCACCAGATGGACAAAATTAAATGTTCTGACAATACTAAGTTTTAGCAAAGATGTAGAGCAATGAGAACAAGAATGGAAATATTGGTAAAACCACACTAAAAATGTGTGGCATTATCTAATAAAGCTGAAGTGTGCAACCTCATAATTTGACCCAGTAAAATGATTACTAGTTTTATACTCTAAAAGACCTCCTGTGCCTATACACCAGGATATTTGTAGATGGATCATAGCTGCTGTATTTATAGTACAAAAAAGGAAAATATCCATAATCAGAATCAATTTTAAAAGGTAGTGTGTTTTATTCATACAATGGAATATATCTGGCAATGACAATGAACAAGCAATAGCATTCATTCAGCAAAAAAATTGCTAACCACTTCTTACATGCTAGGTCTTATTTCACACAGTAGGGATATGACAGTGAGCAAAACAGAAAAAAAAATCCTGCCCTTATTATGGAGTTTACATTCTAATGAAAATAGGACAGGTTAAAAAAAACCTAATAATAATTAAGAAGTCATATAGTATTTTAAAAAGGTGAATAAATGCTATGGGGAAAAGCAAAGGAAAGGAAAGGAGAAAGAATATATTGCAAGGTAAGAAGATAAGCAGTTATAAATACTATAATCAGGGCAGCCTGCATTGAAAAGGAGACATTTGAACAAAGACTTACAGGAAGTGACAATAACAGAGCAAGCCATGTGGACATCAGGGGGAAGAGCATTCAAGGCAGGGGAGGCTCAAGTGCAAAGGTGGTTTCTGACATATTCAGGGAACAGCAAGGAGCCCAGCGTGGCTGGAACCGAATGAGAGGAAAAACAGTAAGAAATGAGATCAGATAGGTAAAGGGGCGGAGGGGCTGAAAGATCAGGTAGGGCCTTGTAGGTTATCCTAAGGACTTTGGTTTTTACTCCGTATGAACTGGAAAGCGACTGGAGAGTCTGAAGCAGAAAAGTGACACAATCTGACATACATGGTGAAAGGAGAGCTCTGATTGCTATTTTGAGAACGGATTGAGGAGGGCAAAGGATAAAAGCAGGGAGACCAGTTTGGAGGTCCCTGCAATAATCCATGTGGGAGACAATGGTACCAGGGTAGCAGCCTTGGAGGTGATGAGAAGTCATTATATTCTGGATTTATTTTGAAGATAGAGCAAAGAGGATTTCCGACACATTACAAATGAGGTATGAAAGAATGGCAGGAATCAAAGAGGACTGCAAGGTCCTGGGCCTAACCGACTTGAAAGATGGCAATGGGGAAGACTGCAGATAGCATAGCTTTGGGCAAGATGAAGATTCCATTTGGAGCATGTTGAACTGGGGGTGTCTACCAGACATTCAAAGGGACATGCTGAGTAGGCAGCTGCATACAGAGGTCTGAAGTCCAGGGGAAGAAGCCAAGGCTTGAGCCATCATTTTTGGAGTCATTAATATGCAAATAGAGATTGCATGTACTCATCAAAAAGCATAGAGAGAAAAGAGCTAAACCTTAAGGCACTCAAATGTTAAAACCTCTGACAGAAGAGGAGAGGCCAGTGGAGACAGAAGGGAGCAGCAGGGAAGAAGGAGGAAAACCAAGACTGTATATGGTGTGCTGGAAGTCAGTAAACAACTATTTCAAGGAGCAGAGGGTGATAGCTGTGACGATGCTACCAACAGGTGTAGTAAGATGAACTCTGGCAACTGAATACTGGATTAGCAAAGGTGATCTCATTGGTGACCTTGACAATAGTACACTTTGAAGTAGTTTAAGCATAGTACTGAAAACAGAAGATTGATAGGAATGGGTTCAAAAAATAGTGTGAAGAAAGAAAGTGGAGACAGGGAATATAGACAACTCTTTCAAATACTTGTGCTTTAAAGGGAAGAGAAGAAATGGTTTAATCTCACAAACATAATGTTAAGCAAAACAATCTATGAAAGGATGCCTGCTATAGTCATATAATTTTTTTTTTTTTAAAAAAAAGGTAAAACTAGACTTATGATGAGGAAGGAACAAGCAAGAAGCTTTTGGGTATTGGAAATGTTCTCTTTCTTGGGTGGTAAGTAGTGGGGTATTTGCCTTATAATTATCTGTTATAATGTTTGTTATTATAGTATTTGTCAACCAATAAATTTGTTATACATACTTCTCCCTATATGTTATAGTTCAAAGTGTTAAAATTTTTTCAAACATTAATAAGATCATGTATGTGAAAAGATAACAGGTAATATCACTATTGAGTTACAAAAAGTATTTGATAAGCAATATCACAAGTTATAAGAAGATGAAATTTGAATAGAAACTCAAAAAGGTTGTATGTACTAAGTCTGTCCAGTGGAGGAACATTCGTACCTTTCTAATTTAATTAAAATCGGAATTTATAAATCACATAAAATCTTAAGAATTAGAGCAGACCGTAAGCCTTTTTCTTCATTTTTAACTCCACAGGACATTTTTTTTAGTGTGCATGTTTGGCTCTCAGTATGAGAAATGCAGTACAGTATCTGCCAAGAATTCATTTTTTTCTGGACACTTTTAGGTTTTATTTCCAAGACTTCCCAGAGATATTGCACTTCACAAACACAAAACATTTGATGCTATAATAGTGATCTAAGTGTGAAGAGATGATTGGGTTTTTTGTCGGTAAATTCATGGGAGAGTAAGGCCGCACATTACAAAAGAGAAACAGAGCCTCTGCCAACAAAATGACACGCCCAAGTCATGAATGAATTGGCTGTGGACCATGAGTGATCAGATCCATCCACTGTTTTCAGTTGTTTTCCAAACAACTAGCAGGGTATTTGAGTTCTACTACTCCCAGTTCATTCAACAAGCAATTTACTTAATTCTCTGAGCATCTCCTTCTAAGGAGATGACCATCTAATTCAACAGAGAATATGAGGGAGGGAAGACAAATGCCTGAATGACTGATGACATTTCCAGCCAAAAGGCAAAATGGCATTGAAAATAAGTTAAAATGTGTTCATAAAAGAGTACTTCAAATCCACTCCATTCTCCCAAACTGCACACAAAGCAAATGTGGGTGGGAAGAGACCATTTTATTATTTTAGATCAAAGCCACCAAAAAGAGCTAGAAATATTTCTAAGCCAGTCCTAACTAGTGATGACTAAGTTTCAAATAATTTTGAAAATGCTACCGATAAAATATGGCAAGTAGCAACAAAAGCTATTCCCACATTCTCTGTTGCTTAAACAAGTCAACATTTTTTTTAATCAAAAAGAAAATACAAGGCACACTGACGTTTCATAGTACGTACTCCTTGTACTACTTGTGTGTGTGTGTGTGTGTGTGTGTGTGTGTGTGTGTGTCAATTCCTCATTTTTTGCTTTATCCATTTAGTTAACCTCTGCTATTTTCTGGGATTCATTCCAAGACAAGGAAATGCATTACTAAAATTGGCATCTCTGTTATTGAGCTTAATACCAGAGAGGCTCTGAAGTTGTCTGAAACATTTTTTTAACATTCTACACACAACTTTATGCTAAAAAGTAACAAACACTGTTCAAGAGCAGTAATTGATAGGAAAGGTGCAATTTCTGTTTTTCTCCAAAACAATTTTTATTTCCTCTAACTGTACAATACTGAAAGAAAATAAGTGCTTTGCTAAAGCCATGTGTTTTTGTTGCATTGTTACCAATATCCGCTTAAAGATTCTTTAAGGTAGTATGAGAAGGTGATCTAAATATTCATATATAAACATTTCTGAGCTCCTTATAAATATTTTTCTGTACAACCTTTTGTTAGAAAAATCCTAAAAACATAAGTTATAAATGCATATAAACCAAATGCCAAGATCAATATAGTTTTTTTAGTTTCACGAAATTATGAAACCAGCAACGTTTGTAACAGGCTAAAGAGTTAAAGATCTATACCTTTTTGATCTGGGATGCACCTTAGATATTATCAAAAGGCCCTTAAAATTATCTTAATCCAACCCTCTAACTTGAAAAAAGTGAGGAAACTGAGGCCCAGAGAAGTTAAGCTAACCACAGTGTCACAGATAATAAATGGAAACCAAAACTCAGATTTTCTGATTCCAAGTCCAGAGCTCTGAAAGAGTATTTGTTTCAACATACTTTAATACTTACGGAAATAAACGTTAACAGAAGACACTCCAGGCAACCCCTCAGTATAAAGAATTCCCTCAGGCTTAGGAGACCCAGTCTCATCTTCTGTTTGCAAACACAAGTTCTAGAAATAGCACCCACAATAACGAATTTCTTAGATGACATCATCATACCTGGGGTTTCCAAAGTGACTCCTCAGTTGGGTCTCTTTTCCTCACCACTACCAATACCCTTAAGTAAGTGCTTTCGTTGGGATTGTTTTTGATCGGGATTGGATTTGGTGGTGGCTGTTTTTTAATTTGCTTGCAGGGAGGAGGGGGAGAGAGTGGAAAACAAAAGCTGAGGTTTAAACGATTCCTACACTACAAATATTTGCCTTTGTCATTCAAACCAACAAATCTGTCCTCGAGGCCCCAGGGCTTACAGGTTTGCCTCACAGTCCCTTCATTTTCCAAAGTTGGCAGGAGGCCTGGAAAAGAAGTTGGGCGGATGGCGCGTCTTTTCGGTGGCCTCCGGCAGGTGCGCACCGAGGCGCCGCCGACTGCTCTGAGCGGTGCGCCCCGATCCTCCTCGTCCCGGCGTCCCATCCACCCCACTCCCTCAGCCCGCCCGGCGCTGGCCGCTCCGATGGCCCTGCTAGGCTGGCCCCGGACCCCGTTTCCATATGGCCCGCAGGCTCCGCGCCTCCCACGCGCGTCCCAACGCCCAGCTCTCGAGTTACCCGGAGCAGGAAGAGGTGGCAGTAGCGGGTGGAGGAGAGAGAAGCGGGTTCCACTTCGATCCAGGGGTCCAAGCCCGACGAGAGGCAGAGATGGCGGAGGCACGGGGGCTCGGGCACCTGTGTCGCTCGCACTCGGCCGGCCGTGGGCTCTGCGGTGCGGCCGCTCCAAACTCCTCGCCGAAGGTGCCGGGGAAACTCTCAGGAGAGAGGAAGGCAGCCGGGTGTGTGGGGAGGAGGCGCTGAGGAGGAGCGGGCTGGGGTGGGAAGGGAGGGAAGGGCCGGGTGGCCTCCCGCGCGCGCCCCGCGCCCTTCGCCGCCGCACCGGGGCGGGAGGGCAGCCGCGCAGGTGACTCGGGGCGGCGGCGGGAAAGCCACTGCGCGTGGCCGCGTGCCTAGGGTAGGAGAGAGCGGGAGCTTGGGAAGGAGGCCCCCTGCCCGCAGGAAGGCCGAGAGCCCAGGCGAATCCAGCAGCAACGCGGCGCCGCCAGTTCCGCCAGCAGCCAGCTACAGCGCGCCCACCGAGAGCTGGTGGCTGTCAGACTTTCCCCTGTCCCCTCCCACCCCCAGACTTCCAGGCCTCTGCTGCAGCAGGTGTGGAAAATACTACGATAAAGATTGCAGTAACTGAGAGGAGTGGGAGAGGAAAGAGAAATGGAAAAGACCAAAAGGAGGGAGGTAGTGTGTTTCCTTATCACCAAGGATGCTTGCAAGGCAGCATCTTGGTCATGCTTGCCAGGGAGGCTGAAGAGGGCATGCACGCTTCTAGTTGGGGGTTGAACTAAACGACCACTTCTCTTTCAATCCTGAAATTCACTGATGTTTGTGTATCAAGTAAAAAAAAAGAAAAAAGTGTCCTTCAACAGTCTGATTCCAACCCCAAAGTAAAAGACATTTTCTTGCTCTCCACTCAAAAAATGTTCACTCATTTGTTTATTTATTTAATATATTTTTATTACGGACATACTATGTGCCGGGCAACATGCTAGGTGCAGTTTTTGTGTTCCTTGAACTTAGAGGTAGGAAGACAGATAAGCAAGTATCCATAAAATTACCAATTGTGCTGGGTGAGATGAAGGAAACCAACAGGGTAAGGGTTTTAAGCCTCTAGAAATTAATTTGACTAACACCCTTATAGGAAGAACCATCAGGAGCACGCAGAGAAAGTGAGGTGCCAGAAATAGTCCAGAGATGGGTAGGGCCAGAAGCAGGGTCTCCTGACTCCCTGGCCCAGCTGCTTTGCGTTATGGAAAGAAACTGCTATAACTTTGTAAATGGAACTTTTCCTCCATAGGAACATCTTCTCAGAACCAGTGTCATTTTCTTGAAGAGAATTTGGATCTCCAGACCACTTGTTGAAAGCACTTTATTCAGAAATGCCATATTTGTGCACTAAATGGATTTTCTGGGACATCTATGGCAGGCAAAAAGTAACCCAGAAACACTAACCTTTGGGTTTTCAACAAACTTCAAAAAACATACATTTCCATTGGATGGAAACAAGAAGTGGAGTAGAGATACTGGCTTCTCCAGATTATTATGACACAAAACAACACAAAAAGAATCCTTAATGAAATAATCAGAATGAACTAGCACATTAGTCTCCTAGGGCTACTGCAACAAATTACCAGACTCGATGCTCAAAACAGAGATTTATCCTCCCGTTCCAGAGACGAGGAGTCTAAAATCAAGACGTCAGCAGGCCTGCAGTCCCTCCCAAAGCTCTAGGGGAAAATTCTTCCTTGCCTCTTCCAGCCTTTGGTGCCTTCAGGAATTCCTTGGCTTGTGGCTGCAAAACTCCAAGCTCTGTCTTCATCCCCACATGACCTTCTCCTCTGTGTATATCTTCTTCTCTTCTGTCTGTTGTAAGGACACTTGCTATTGGATTTAAGGAACATCCAGATAGTCCAGGATGATCTCATCTTGAGATCCTTAATTTAAAATTACATCTGCAAAGTCCCCTTTTCCAAATAAGATCTCATTCACAGGTTCCAGGGATTAGGATGTGGACATTTTGAGGGGAGAAGTCACTATTTAACCCACCCCAACTAGTAAACTGATAGAGACAAAAATCATTGTCTATTACGGCATCAGGATGTCATTCCAGCATCATTATCCAGAATTGTGTTGACACTAAGTATAACTAATTATTTCTTTGTGAACTACTGAAAATCAGTATCATTAAACTGGACATTACATAGAACTGCCTATGGGAAAGAAGTACAGGCTAGGCGCAGTGGCACATGCCTGTAATTCCAGCACTGTGGGAGGCCAAGGATGGAGTTCATCTCTACAAAAAATATATATATATTTTAATTATCCAGGTATGGTGATGTACTCCTGTAATCCTGGCTACTTGGAAGGCTGAGGTAGAACTATCACTTGAGCCCAGGAGTTCAAGGTTACAGTGACCTGTGATTGTGCCACTGCACTCCAGCCTGGACAAGAGGAAGACCCTATCTCTAAAAAAACAAAAAAAACAAAAAAAAGGAAGGAAGGAAGAAAGAAAATAAATGCAAAGGCTCATGCCCTCAACTAATGTTTGGGATCCAGGCAATTACTTGAAGGCCAATCATGGCACCTCGCAAGCTACCATTGTTAAGAGAAATACATCCTACATATACATGGATGGATTTCCGATAATATGCCAGTACTGAATGTCTGCTATGCACCAGGCTCCAAGTCAGGAGCCCCCTAACAAAGTCTATGCTCAAGGCTAGGGGATGCCTGTGAATCTCATTCTGTCTGGCACAATGCTTGGTGCATATCTGAGGCCTGATAAAAGCTGTGAATGAATAAATGAGAAAAAGTAAATCACTACCAATCAGGTAGGCAATTATTACCACACTGAAAAACTTCTCTATAATAAGAAGATAGAATTTACTAGAGCAAAACACATTAACACCCTGATGCCTTCATTATTTTCTTGAGTGAAGAAAAAAAATCCCTAAAAGGAAATTTTTGATGTGAAAAAGAAATTAATGAGATCACCTATCTTTTCTTTTGAAAAAAAATCAATAATATACCTATTTACACAGATACAGATCCTGCTGAGAACAATCAATCATGACTGAAGTTATAGTTACTTAAAGTGGGTAAAATATCTTATCTAAGTATTTTCGTTGTTAGTTTCAAAAACGTAAGCATTGCTCAATATTAAGTTGATAATATTGATACATCACTTCTTGAAACTCTACAAACGATGATTTCAATGACTCCACTCTCTTCTTGGCTCACCTCTTTCCTCTTTGACTTTCATTCTTACTTTTCCACTCTTACGGTTTTAAACAATCAACCGGTATGTTAATAAATAACCAAACTGAGCCTCATTCAGTGACTTACTTGGGTCACAGGCCCATCTCTGAACCACTCATTCATGTGGCCAGTAAGTTGGGATGTGATGACCATCCAGGTATGAATCACCTGTCGACTCCTGGAAAACAAGGGATGGGAGGAGGGTTGGTCTTACCCTAACCAAATACCTGAAGGTGGGGGGAAAGTGGTACCCCCCAAAATAAAACTAGGGTGCTTTCACTGAATGGGAAGTGGACAAATAAAGCAACATGTATCCACTAAAACAGACATTCAGAAAGTTTTGTGGTTGAACTGACAACAGTTTTAAATAAAACAGCACCTCACCTGGGTCCATGGGGCCCTAAATGTTTTTTGGAAGTTTTTCAGAATAAAATAATAATTATAACTATTGATTACATGTCTAATTACCACACAAATCTTAAAAATTTACATCCATAAATGCATATAAAAGCATTTGCAAAATGCTTTTCTGTGCATCGGAGGCAATAGAGTCAAGCATGTAGGCTCTGGAGTCTGATTGCTGGAGTTTTTATGTACATGTATTGTGAGCCCTTGAATCAGTTCTTTACTCTCTCTTTCTGTCTCAGTTTTCTTTTTTTATAAAATGGAGATAATAATAATCATCTCTCTGAATTGTCATGAAAACGAATGCACTAGAAACAATGCCTTTAGTAGTCCTTGTTATCTATCAATAGTAGTCTATTACGTTCACTTATTGTTTTCTCATTTATTCTTAACAACATCCCTGGAAAATTTTGTATCTATTTATTTTAGGTATCTTTAACCTCTATGCATGATGAAACATTGAAAACTCCTAGACTTGGTTTATGTTTTCAGATTTTTAGGGAGGAAAGCATAATCTGGATGTGTGGTATACAGCTAGAAAGAAAATGAGAAGCCTAGAGCCAGGGATAACAGTTAAGAACAGTGCTTCTCAAACTTCAATATGCAACTGAATCAACCCAGGGATCTTTAAAACACAGATTCTGATACAATGCCGAGATGGTGGCCTGGAGTCTGTATTTCTAACAAGCTTCAGATGATGCCAATATCGCTAGTCCTCAGCAAGGCAATGGACTATTTAAATACTATCAATGCCATTTCCAGCAAAAAAAAAAAAAAAATTGTATTTAATGTGCATTATACTTTTAAGTCCTCATGGAGAAATAATTTACAATTGGCAAAGTTGTATCTGCTGATTAAAGAACTGTTGTGCTCAATGAGCAAATTATATGGAAATATTTCTATCTTGATTCTTAACATATCTCTGAGAATAACCCCCTTTAAAATCTGAATGTCCAAGAGAAACTTACTAGTTTGCATGTGAGAGGGCAGCTTTGGGTAGCAGAAGAAGTGTGATATTTGACACTGTGATGGTCCTTTTGATGAGTTGACATGGCTAGGCTACAGTACCCAGTTAAGCAAACACTGATCTAGGAGTTGCTATGAAGGTATTTTTTAGATGTGATTAAAGTCCATCATCAGTTGACTATACATAAATACATAAGAAAGATTATCCTAAATAATCAGGGTAATCCTGGTTCACTCAGGCCTTTCAGTCAGATGACTGCTTTTAAGGATTTTCAGTCAAACGGAAGGCCTTAAAAGTGGAGCTGAGTCAGAAGGAGAAGGAGGAGGAGGGGG